>JACXGJ010009871.1:0-23233 GCA_016801105.1 Esox niger | reverse complement strand
CACCAGCTCCCTCTGTAAAGATCTCTACCTGTTCCCCAAGTACCACCCTTAGTACTGACACACTCAGATACGCAGTCCTCCCCAATTACCCATACACATTCCGCCCATATTATTGACACACACTCCTTTTGGTGCCCTTATATACACACACACACACACACACACACACACACACACACACACACACACACACACACACACACACACACACAGTATTCCAAACACTCAGAGGATTCCAAACACTCAGAGGATTCCTTGATTTCCATTTGCTGTTCAATTTCCCGCAGACAGGAATGCACTTTGTCCATCCCTTCAACAAACTCTTGGACAGGAAAATGGAAGTTCATTTAATTGAACGTATACTTGGTGATGGGCATAAAGCCTACTGCTGTGCAGCTATGTGTGGACTGTCCTATTTGGGCATAACGCCTACTGGTGTGCATCTATGTGTGGACTGTCCTATCAGCTAAGATTTCTCTGTGTCTATCTGTGCCAGTTTGAAATTGGATTGACATGTTCCATGAAATCTGTTTCACTAGCAAACATCAGAGTATATTTTAATTTCTTGCTTTTACTTTCTTAACAAGAATGTTTGTGTTTGAAGATAATTATTTTTTAAAGATGTATTTTGTATGCAAATCTATTTTTATCCGTTTGTTTTCAATCAAATCAATCTGAAAAGCTTTTTTTGTAAGAATTTCAGCCCTTTTCCCTTTTTTGTATGAAAGAAGATGCATATTTTAAAATGTGTAATAATTATATGGAAACCCCTGACCCGATGAAGCTATTTCCCTGTGTGCCTTCCAGGCAGCTAGATGGCACTATGGAGTTACAAGCTGTTGCAGCTTTGTTGGAATTGGAAACCCACATAACACAGGGTTTCCCAACCGTCTCCTTGAAGACCGCCAGACTTTTCGAAAGTTCTAGCCTTGTACTGACTCAACTAGTAAAATATTACCAAGCCTGGTACTAGTGGAGTCAGGTGTTTCAGTTCAGGTCCCAAAAAAATATGTGAAACGTTTGATGATCCCAGAGGAGAAGCTTAGGAAACCCTAGCCCAGAGACACCTCTGTTACGACCTCCACGTGTTAGTATTCCAAGTCTTCCACTGATAGACGTTTGAACAAGTAGGAATAATATTCAGAGTTTTTATCTAATATCACTTAGGTATTATGTAAGAATTCCCATGGAACTTTAAGTTCTCTGGTTACTGACTCCAAAGTCATTTTTAGGCACTTGTGTAAGATGAGTTTTCCTAACCTTTGAGGTGATCCTAACCGTTAATACCTGACCTGTCTTGCCCACAGTTGTAACGGTGTGTGGTGTGTCTCTTACACTAACTCCCCTCCACCAGTGTTCAGAGTAATAAATGGTTTCCCCTTTGTAGAAATTCTTAATTTCATTTACAAGATCTGTAAGGATGTTTAAAGATTGATGGGTTGTTTTTGTTTTTCTAAAGCAGCCATCTCTTATATCAATATGCAATATTCCATTGAAATGTGCCACATGAAAGATTTAATCTGTTTTGTATTATCAATACTTGTTGGTTCTGAAATATGTCCCATTTAAGTGTAAACAGCAATATTGATGTTTCCAAATGAATAGTGTTGTTGGATTTCAGCAGTGTTGTAGTGAAGAGTGACTTGACAGGAACAGTATGGATGGAGCTATTGACCAATGAAACACTGGAAGCAGGTTTTATGGTGAAGTAGGCTGTCCCTCAATTCTCTGTGTGAAGTACTAAAGGATTGAACAGTTACTGCCATTAGCAACGAAGATGCAGGGGGAGGTGGAAAGATTGCTGTTTATTTATGTCCAAAACAGTACTGCCAAATATTCAAGAAAATAAAGACTGTTATTCAATCAGGTATGTTGTGTTTCCATGCAATACGTTGTGTGTGGGTGAGGGAACACTGCAGTCTGGATTCAAGTGGGTACTTGTGTTTAAACGGTTGACTGGTACTGCATGTACACTATGTGTGATATGTTTTGATCACTCATGTTGCTGTGCGTCTGGCCTGTTTACCTCTGCTCTGCGTCCTCCAGTATACTGTTTTTGCATAACTGTCATAGCCTGTAGTGAGGACTATTTCATGACTGTACGCTGCTTCATCATGACCCACCGGCGTAACGCCCTCTGTTCTTCAGCACCTCAGACAGCTGTCCGTAGTCACTCTCCCTGACCCACAAACGCCCACTCGCCCTCGGTCGGAGTGACACATTTTTCGCTGGCCTCCGCCACGCGGTGAGATTAGGTTGTTATGTTGGTGGCTTGCAGAGCGAGAGTTAAAGGGATTGGCGAGGCCTGGGCCCGGCTCGCTCTCTAGGACGGTCACATGCCCCTCTGTCTCATCGGAGAGGGATTTCAAAGGGTGATCGCATTAGACTATTGAGATACACCCCAGATCAAAAACGATTATCCCCGATAGATGTGCTTCATGGTGATGGATTAATCTGGCCTAGGGAAGCCCATTATAAGTGTTAAGCTAAGTATGCTGGGCGAATTAGGTCTTAGAGCGCGTGTGTGTGTGGGGGGGGGGGTCGTTGGGGTAGCCTTGCATCATTGGCTCATGAGGTGAGACCTGTCATGGGGGTGTCAAGTGCACCCCCCCACGTTGCAGGGGCAGCCCATGTGGGGGGAGGCATCAACCCTGATCACCCTGCTGCCAGTTCAAACACGAACAAAGATCTGACCACTGTTGGACCTGCTGGCCTGCTCGGGGGCGCCGACGGTGTGTGTTGGTTTGTGTGTCGGTATCAGTGTCGTCAGCGTGAGGGCCGTGTGTGACTTCGGTGTGATTAGGTGTCTGCCGTTCTAAGAAAGGAAAACTCTGCGTCCGTCGCCGCCTCATCGTATCACTGTACCAGAGGTTTCTGAACACAAACGTCTGTCTGGGACTGTCGAGCTTGTGGATTTGCTTCTGGATCAACGGGAGGATATCGTGCAAGAATCAGGGTCATTCTCGTGTGTGTGTGTGCACTGAATTGGTGTGTGTGTGTGTGTGTGTGTGTGTGTGTGTGAGTTAGAAGGGGCCTTTTCAAGTGTCTGAGCGTGTGTCTGTATGTAAGAGTGTGTGCAGTGCTGTGAGCGCTGGTGGAAATGCTGAAGCGACCAGCCGGGTTATTTTTGGGTCAGTGACAGCGTGTCAATGGCTGCAGATGCATCGCAAAGGAAGGCCCTGAGATACCAACAGACCCTGGTAGGTCTCTCTGTCGCTGTCTGTCTCTCTGCCTAAGTAGCCATCTTCATCTGTCTTTATCCTCATCTGTCCATCTCTTCCCTGCTCTGCCTCTCTGTCCTCTATGATGTTCTGTTCATCAGGTGTTAAGTCCTAGTGTACTAATGTTGTGGGGCAAAAGGTAGTCTGGTGTTTAAAGCATCAGACCAGTAACTTGTTCTGTCCCAGAACAAGGCAGTTGGCCCTAATTACTTACCATAGTAAATGAGAACGGGTTTAGTCAACAGGTAAGAAAAGCCAAAAATAACACTAAGCTGTGTGAAGGATCTTGTTTTTCCTTCTCGCTTGGCCTTCCACTTGAAATTCTGAATGGTCGTGGCTTTCTTGTGTCCCAGATTGCATGTCACTCCACCCGTTTCTATTTCCTGGTGTTAAGTCCTTCCTGATGGTCCTACTGGTTTAACGCCTTGTGATTCCCTCACTTCTTGAATCTAATGCGTGTTAAGATGGTTCTTGTAATTTGTGAATTTTAGCAAACCAGAGCAGAAATGAAGGACCTCTTAAATTGATATCCTTCTCTGGTATGGTGGTCAGAAATCTCTTAAGACTTCTGTAAAGCTGCCACTGTTTTCATCGGTATTAATATATATTCCTATAAGCAGGAAATGTGAGAAGACATGTTCAATGTATTTATACAACATCACCTCCCGGCGAGCGTGAACGGATGAAATAATGTTGCTCAATTGGCTCAGATTGAAATGAGGTGTTTCCAAACTTTTAGTCTGTGACCCTATTAATATTAACATTTACTTTTGACCAATGCTCTCAATTGTAGCTATCTGTGAATCTTAATAAGGTCAGGGAGTTCTTGTGTATCATCTTTTTAACAGGAAATACCATGGTCATGTTCCTCATGATATTCTATTCCCCCAGTAGTATTCACTACGTAGTCTAGTTTAGGTTTGTTTTTAAGGTTGTATTTTTCTGCCAGGTTTTATGACCCCCTTATTGTGTCATTAATTAGGTGACCTGACATTGTTTGGAAATGTTGCTTTAAATCCTCACAATGGATTGTGTTTACTATGCACATTACAATTACTGAAGGGTCCATCTGATGATAATTGCTAGGACAGTAGATGAGAAGGGGCTGGTTGATTTGTGTTATATGTTTTCTTGATATCTTCAAATGAGAATTTGACCGCTATATTTGAAAATAGTCAGGGATACTTGGTAGAGGTTAGTTACTTGAGCCGTTGACAATCCGGTTCCTTGGAAAGAGAAGAGAACATGAACTGAAGAAACGAAAGAGGAAGAGAACATTACAGACGGAAACTGAGGGTGCGAGGGAAGACCCAAGCCTGATGTGTAAATCCTTCAGTGGAGACGTGAGTCCCTACAATCCCGCCTTTTCTCCATCTCTCTCATTTCCTGGATTGAGAGACGGGTGGAACGCTGCCCAAGGCTGTCTCAGTTCCACCACGCTGCCCTTTCCGCACGTCTTTTTCCGTCTCCACACTTTCCTCCCTGTCTACGCCTTGGAAAGTAGAAAGAATGCCTCTTTCTTTCCCCCTCTCCTCTGCAGTCTGTTTCCCCTCCATCTCCCTCCGTCTGCCAAGACTTGGTGGCATCCTGCCCAAGGCCAATCATGAATCCCCGTAGTACAGAGTCTGAGGAACCAGGGGTTGAAGACTCATACATGCTATTTACAGGCCTAATGTCCCTCCAGTTACCCAAACATAGATCTATCTATCACACAGGTATGATCACTATGACGGGGGGCCAGAGTGTTAGAGAATGTTTGTGTGCGTCTTATGATTGCTAAAGTGGGGTACAGAGGTCCGCAGAAACGGAGAAGGGTGTGTTGAGCTAGTTTTGATGGTGCACTATCTTAATACTGTTTATTAATCATTTCCTTGACACAGGTGTTAATAAGTGTGACACTGTAGACGTGTGTACAGTCTTTAATAAGGATTTCTAAGTATGCAAGCTAAACTTTTCTGAGAACACGGACATGGCTGTATTTGGACCTGTGTTGTTGTAGACATCGGGAATCAGGGCGGGTTTTACAGGTTTGTATGTGACACAGACACGCAGGTGCTGCCTCTGTTGGTGTGTGTCTGACAGTTGGTCTACAATCCAGCGCTCCGCGCTCAGCCAGGCAAAGTGTCAGAACAGCTGGGAGACCCAGTGGTAATTCAGACAGCGGGAATTAAGACTGTTGACTCTAATATCGATCCGCGTTAAGCAAATCATTTACTGTTCGGTAAGTTTGTGTGTGGAGGAAACAAGTGTTTTGAATTAATTCAATATTTAAATGCCGTTTCGACTCCCCACACGGAAGTATTATGTATTGACATATCTTTCAAAAACATATATTTTTAATATGTGCTTATTTTTTTTTAAACATACTATTATGTCTTATATGTATTACATAAATATATTTACATATTCTGGCCATTTTAAAAATGTCTTAAATACATGTACAATATGTACATGCATGACAAAATTATACTTGGTATAATGTGCATTTAGCATTTACATCTAACTCATATATTTCTGCATCTGAATAATTTCCTGTCATGTGTTTATTATATTATCCAGTCGTTTCTTTGAAATACTTTTACAGAGTGGAATAGCATTCATGATACTGTGTTAAAATTTATGCATGTTGTTTTCATAACGATTCTCTTTCTCTGGAAAATAATGTCTTGAAGGTTAATTCCATGATGTGTTGATGGGAAATCCTTAATGAACTGCATACTGTATTCATATACAGTTGTGCTCATAAGTTTGTATACCCTGGCAGATATTGTGAAATTCTGGCATTGATTTGGAAAATATAACTGATAGTGCACAAAAACTGTATTTTATTTAATGATAGTGATCACAGAAATCAACAACATGGCCCTGATCAAAAGTTGACATACCCTTGAATGCCTTGTCACAGACACACAAGGTGACACACTGGTGAAAATGGCAATAAAAGGTGAATTTCCAACACCTGTGGCTTTTTAAATTGCAATTAGTGTCTGTGTATAAATAGTTAATGTATTTATTAGCTCTCATGTGGATGCATTGAGCAGGCTAGATACTGAGCCACGGGGAGCAGAAAATAATTGTCAAAAGACTTGTGAAACAAGTTAATTGAACTTTATAAAGATGGAAACGGATATAAAAAGATATCCAAAGACTTGCAAAGGTCAGTCAGTATTTTTCATTCACTTATTAAAAAGTGGAAAATTCAGGGATCATTTGATACCAAGCCAAGGTCACGTACACCACGAAAGATTTCAGACAAAACTGCCAGACGAATTGTTTGGGATACCAAGGTAAACACACAGGTAACTTCAAGAGAACTACAGGCTGCTCTGGAAAAGACAGTGTGGTTATTTCAAGGAGCACAATACGAAGATACTTGAACAAAAATTAGCTGCATGGACAAGTTGTCAGGAAGCAACTCTTTCTGTGCCAATGCCACAAAAATGCCCAATTACAATATGCCCAACAACATCTTGACAAGCCTCAAGCTTCAGGCACACTGTAATTTGGAGTTAAGAGACCGAAAGAGAGCTATATGGTCACAATCATAAGCGCTATATTTGGAGAGGGATCAAGCAGAAAAAGTTGAAGGTTCTGGAGTGGCCATCACAGCCTCCTGACCTTAATATCATCGAGCAACTCTGGGGGGATCTCAAACATGCAGTTCATGCAAGACAACCAAAGACTTTGCATTACCTGAAGGCATTTTGTCAAGACGAATGGGCAGCTATATCCCCTGCCAAAAATCGGGGCCTCACAGACGACTATTACAAAAGACTGCACGCTGTCATTGATGCAATCCACAGTATTAGGAACTAAATGTATACAGACTTTTGAACAGGGGTAAAGTAAATTTTTGCTTTTTTGTCATGTTTTGTTTTATGATTGTGCCATTCTGTTATGACCTGCAGTTGAATGTGAATCCTATAAGAAATAAAAGACGTATTTTGCCTGCTCACTTGTTTTCTTTACAAATAGTACTTACATTACCAATTCTCCAAGGGTATGCAAACTTTTGAGCACAACATTATTTTAACACATAATATTCAACTTTAAAATATATTACATGAATTGCATTTTGATATCATGGGAAGTTGTATATATCAAATATATTCAGGGCACATATGTAAATATATGCTGAGAAATCCTCTACATGTATGTACAGGTATGTTTTGCATGAGTTTTCCGCATTGGGCGTGACGGTGTTTGATATAATAGACGTTTCCCAATACTTTCTGTTGGTTGTTAAATGCTTCTTATGCCATTGCCATCCCAGGAACGTGCATAGATGCCAGCTTGTCACATAAGTCAGTCTGCCATCTTTTGAATAATGACCAGGTGACCACAGACTTATATCTGGTAACAGATTATGTATCAGCTGATTAAAATTGTTGATCTAGTTGGACGTACTGCAACACCTGCACCCAACAGCGTTCAAAACAACAGAAGTCAATTGGGCCACTGTAATATCACATTGTGCTCAGTGTCATGTAGAGCCCCTGATTGTGCTGAGGGACTATCTAAACATGGAACACTATGCGCTCTAGTTTTTCTGTAGTTTTCCTAGCAAAACACTATTTAGTACAGTACAGAGAACTTGTAATGGAACATGATCCATTGAGGCTGGGACAGAAGGTAGCTAAAGCATTGGTGCCCTTTAAGACCAATGAGGAAGAAATGCTTTGTAAAATTGTTAAGTACAGCTAATGAGTTGTATTCTAATAACAAAATATAATCATGATTCAAGACAATCAGACAAAATTAATATATCGTATTTTGTGTTCCTGCTACTCTCAAGGATGACAGTGTTGACCCTTTTCTGAGTTATAATCACTGTTATGAGATTGGAACACTTTGGAATGGATCTGAGATCACTTTTCCATAAAGAAGCTTTACAGCTCATTCAGACACTTCCATTCACTTGCTTGAAATTTCTTTTTATTTCCACAACATTTTGCCACTGATAAGTGAATCATTTAGACTTCTATCTTTTTGAGAAAGATCAACTTATAACCATAAACTGTTAATGAGTTTTTGTATTAGTATAAAATAACAGGCTGAACAATATACGCATTGTAAAAGCTCAAATACATCTAAATAATCATGGGAAAACTGTCTTCATCATCGTTTTCAGTTGTTGCCTATCATTTTGGAGCTGACTGTAGTTTTTAGTCTAATGGAATGTATGACTTATCTACATTGAAGGACTTAAGTAGCTAATCAATCAGACAGGTCTGCTCTAGGATTCGCAATGGTTGTTGAGCATTGAGATATACAACAAATGCCCCAATAGAAATCCCACTTATAGGTGACTGTAGCCAAGCCAAATCAGAAACATGTGTATAATGTCATGCTGAACTGCTGTTTTTCTTATTTTTCATTGGACATGAATTAAAATGATGATATAAAGACAGACACAGCATGGCAACTTTAAAAGTGATTGGGTCGTAATAAATAAAAAAATGTGCTCAGGACAAAAGGTTGGTGGATCTTCTAATCGCCAGGCCAACAAGTGGAAGAAAACCATGTCGTTTTGTCCCTGAGCAAGACAGATAACCTTAATTACTTCCATGTTGTTTGTGAATAAGAACATGTTCATAGAATACTTACCTGGTAAGAGACGTTTTGAATCCGAACAAACATTATCATAAGTTTGTACTTCTGGTTTATTACACATTCTTTAGAATGAATGTAATATATATAAATTACAGGTTTATTACTATTGGTCAATCAGAAATAATATAAAGAACACCACATCTTTATCTGAGCTACAGGTACAGTTTAGTGTTTTACCTCAATGGACGTCTGCATGGTTTAGGGAGAAGTGGGCCACTGGCTCTAAATTTAACCCAGAGTTGGGTTTCAACCCCAGGAGGCGGGGCTTAATGGGGGAATCAGGGTACAGAGGAGGTGAGAGGAGATGTTTTCTTTTGAGGGTGGGCTTAGATTGTTTGGAGCGATGTAAAGTATATCCCGTAGGTGTTTAGTGAAGGGAAAGAATGTGCATAGGGTTCCTTAACTTGTACGTCTGTACCTTTATATACCATGTTTCCAGTAGTCACCAATACATACAATCCCGCAAACTTAATCCTCCAAATGTAATACTGCAAACCTAAACCCATCCACCACCACTAAACACAGTAGTCTTCTTTACCGGGCTTCTTTATTTATGAGTCACCTAGGGAGGGGATTTCCTGGAAGTATTGCAACTCCCTCAGGCGGCTTGTGTTCCTGCAAACCTAACTGCGGTCAGCAGGTTACTGAGGTGCCTTCCCATACTTTGGCCAATGTGACTTGGGTAGGTCAAAGTGTAAATGTTTGGGCATGGTTGCCTAAGAGGTGTGTGCTCCACCCTAGATCGTGGTGATCAGCTTGGTGCTATGAACAAACAGCATGTTTCAATGGTAAGTTGGCATCAGACAAATAAAAGTTACCAGAGACAATATGTCAATTGATCTGTGGCCACTGAAGTCTACAGCAGCACCCTGAGAGGCCAAAGAAAATGTAGCCAACAAAATATATCCAAACAGTAATATGAAAGGGAAGAGACCACGTGTTCCGTGTTATTAACAACAAATATATCTAATGTTGCCTCAAGTATTATAATTACATGTATTTTTATAGGCCTGGTGATATAGATCAACCAACCCTTATTAACTCTACTTCCACACTATCATGTTAGAGTAATACTGAAACCTTTTGAAAATGGTGATAATGTCCAGGGAGAACAAGGACATTGTGCAACAAGTGCGTAAAAGTTAGGCAAAAAGAAACATATTGAGCGTTAGCGATTTAATAGTCTTTCTACGTACGTTTTCAAAGGATCTTTACAAGCGCACCAATCCGGTTAATTGACTAATACAATAATCCCCGAGGTGCGGCGGGTGCGTCCTCGGAATTCGCTGCTGCCTTCACTCTCCTGCCTGGGCTTAGTACACCGACGAGGTGGACCGCGGGAGAGAAAGGGGAGCCACGGTGCCACGCGGAGCAGACCTTACAGGGACTTTAATAGTTTCCAGAACTGATGCACAAAATCGGAATTGATCTTTAGCTCTTTGTGTCTATATTACCCCTTGGAGGGATTGTGCGTAATGTTGATATAAGAGAAGAGGTTTGAAATGTGTTAATTGTTTTCACAAATGAGTAAGTACGACTGCACGTCATTTTAAATGTAAATAGCTTGAATGGTCAGATCCCATACAATATAGGGAAAGATCAAAACAACAAGGACGGTCTGATGTTTTTTGATTTTTAGACTATGGGTATGCTGGGATTAATTCAATGCATTAAAACTATTTCTACGGCGCTTTGATTACCACTAAGCCATCATTCATACACCATAGTGTCCTTCCATTACAGAGCGTTGTTTACCACTAAGTCGTCATAATACACCATAGTATCCTTCCATTACCGCGCGTTCTTTACCACTAACTCGTCATCATACACCATAGTGTCCTTCCATTACAGAGCATTGTTTACCATTAAGTCGTCATCATACACCATTGTGTCCTTCCATTACAGAGCGTTGTTTACCATTAAGTCGTCATCATACACCATTGTGTCCTTCCATTACAGAGCGGTTGTTTACCACTAAGACGTCATCATACTCCATAGTGTCCTTAATTACAGAGCGTTGTTTACCATTAAGTCGTCATCATACACCTTAGTGTCCTTCCATTAGAGAGCGTTGTTTACCATTAAGTCGTCATCATACACCATAGTGTCCTTCCATTAGAGAGTGTTGTTTACCACTAAGTCGTCATCATACACCATTGTGTCCTTCCATTACAGTGTTGTTTACCATTAAGTCATCATCATACACCATAGTGTCCTTCCATTACAGCGCGTTGTTTACCATTAAGTCATCATCATACACCATAGTGTCCTTCCATTAGAGAGCGTTGTTTACCATTAAGTTGTCATGATACACCATAGTGTCCTTCCATTACAGAGCGTTGTTTACTCTTAAGTCGTCATCATACACCATAGTGTCCTTCCATTACAGAGCGTTGTTTACCATTAAGTCGTCATCATACACCATAGTGTCCTTCCATTACAGAGCGTTGTTTACCACTAAGTCATCATCATACACCATAGTGTCCTTCTATCAGAGAGCTTTGTTTACCAGTAAGTCATCATCATACAACATAGTGTCCTTCCATTAGAGAGCTTTTGTTTACCAGTAAGTCATCATCATACACCATTGTGTCCTTCCATTACAGGTCTAGGCCTATAAATTAATATCAGTGGAGCTCATTCACTGTATTAATTTAGTCTTATTTCAGGGGAGGATTCTGTGTCTGATAAAAATTCCTGCTTTCTTGATGATCTAATTTTGCCCTTGGGAAAATATAGCATGTGAAAATTACACCCAGGCGATAAAAACAACAGCCATTTCTTTCATTCCCCCCCCCTCCTGCAAGATGTCAGATTCCCCAGTATGGTTTATTACCATCTAGGAAGGAATAGCTGGAGTCTGCAGGGCTGACTGACTGGCCCACTGGCTTACAGGCAATAGACCCGGGACAATGAATAGCTGTTGACAACTTATTGTCAACCCTTAAGTGTATTAGCTTGCACCCCTTCCTCTTTTTCACTGTGTGTGTGTGTGTGTGTGTGTGTGTGTGTGTATATTTTGTACTGTGACCACATCAGTCAGTTATTGACTACCTCCTGTCTGGACAGTAAGAAGGCTGGTCCAAACACACAGACTGGTACATAATGAAGGCCTGACCAGTAGAGATCTGTGCAGGTAGAGGTTATATCCAGGTATTAGTGACAGGAAGAGCGGGAAACACATGCGGCACCTGGGAATAGGGGACCAAAGATGCAGGAGCGCATCAACACTTTTGAGACAGGTCTGAACCTTGACCAGATTCTGGTAAGATATTAAGTGATAATGATCTTCATTATTCCTATTTATGGTTCTTCATTGTGTTGTGACATAACATAATTGTAAATCATTTAGAGGTCTTGATAACAGTGTTGACATTAAAATTGTTCACATGACATTTCCAGGTGACCTTATTTATAGTGGTGAAGTGGTCTTAATTTGTGTTGTGGTTCAACTGCAGTGAACTTTGCACAGTGTATTTAATCGTTTTTTCCAATTACTGTTATTGACACCTTGTATCTGTATTTATGAGTGACACCTTGACAGCTTTTTGACTCCTATGAGTGACACCTCGACTCTGTATTGACTCCTATGAATAAAACCTTGACTTTGTATTGACTGCTGTGAGCACTGTTACAGGTTTCTTTGAATTTGTTATCGGATTGTTGCGTGAGTGCCCCAGGTACCCCTGTAATTTAAACTGTGATTGGAGCCATGTTTTATTCCCGGGTGTGGGTTCTCCTTACTCAGGAATTATACATTAGTCATGTCACTACGGAATACACATCCAGCATGGTGTTAGGTGGTGGAAGGATTTTGACAGAACATTCCTATGCTATAATGAGATGTGTGAGTGGTTCATTCTTCATGTTTGCACTGTCAGTGTGACTGATAGGATATGGCTGCAGTTATAATAGCCCTTTCAAGGGAATGTAGGCCTACTATGGAAAGGATCAAATTTTCCATGAAGGCAGTTATCTCGCAATCACACTACACTGCAATGCTGCTGTGTTTTTTTGTAACCACACACAAAACACACACACACACACACACACACACACATACTCACGAGGGAACCATGAATCAGTTGTTATAATTTTTTTTAATTAACTCTCAATGTCATCCTGCCCTTCACTCTATGCATCTGTTAGCAGCTCTAATTCTCTCCCTGAGCGTGTTTCTCTGTACCCCCCATTCCCCCTCTCCCACTCTCCCCTCCCAAAACTCATTAAACATTTGTTCTTTTATTGTAAGGTCCCCTACCTCCTCTCTTCCTTCCATTCGGTGGTGTTAAACAGAGACATGGGGAACATTTAGAAAGGTCAGATATTAATCATTTTAATCCCACGCAGAGGTATTTGAAGTTTTTTTTTTTTTGGGGGGGGGGGGCTACATTTATTTAACATATGATTTTTTAATTGCTGGAATTCATCTCAGCTTGTTGTTTACCATTCTCTGCAGTTCTGCTTGTGTTTTGTCCACTGTAATGGTGTGTATGTGTCTGGCATAGCAGTGACGTGACTGGGTTATCAGTGTATTATGTGGGTTTTAGTGTGGATGGCTCCACACACAGGGTCACACAGTTACACAGGACAAACCCAGGCTGACTAAGGGAGAGTGATAGGCTCTCAGAAACAGATGAATCAGAGATCTCTGAGTCTCTCTCACGCTGTCTCTCTTTATCTGTCTTTCCCTAGGGAATTCAACTTGGACAACGCTCTCTCCTTTTGCTTTGGTTTATTCATTCATTCATTCTACTGTGGCTTAATTTCTTACTGTATTCTCTCACTGTACCCCCCTCTATAAGTTTTGCCATCACTCCCCAGGTTTCTCTTTTTTTCAGACCTGTCTGTTTGTTTATCCCAGATTGATTATATTATGTTGTCTGTGGTTAGTGTTGACCTTACAGTCAAATATCACAGTACAGTATGTTGAGGAGAGTCCCCTTACAGCATGAATAAGAGACCTGGCCAAGAAGAGGTACTGTATGCAATATGGTTATGTACAATATTTATCCTAAGCTTGTAAATCTGTAGTATATTTTTGAGATTTGATAGATTGTGATTGATTTATATTATGGGATGAATACAGAATTTCTGTAGCATGTTGATTACTTCCTATATCAAGGAAAGAGTTAACCCTAGCAATACAGCTTGTTTTACTGCTGTTTTTGGTTTTTGTGTTAATGTATTGTATACCGGAAAATGCATTGTAATTTAATCTAACTTTAGTCACTTAACTATACAACTATTGAATGTTAAATAAGTTAGAAATATCTAGCGTTTACTTAACTTTTATACTTAACTATTCATGGATTACACCTCTGACACAGTCGCGCCGTTGCTACTGTTATGAACATTCTATAGCTATATTCATGGTCAAAAATGTAATGGGGGTTAATTACTTAAAAAAGGTTTATTACTGTAGTACTACTGCGGTAATAAAAAATATTATGCTTTGTTTAATTTACCCTAACATTTGTTGACAATATTAAATCACACAAATATCTAGCAATATATTTATCATCATCATGTCATCAAATGTGGTTAGGAATATGGCAATATTTTCATTTACTTGCAAAGTTAGTCAAAAATTGCTAGCAATGACAATATTACCTAGCTCAAATATAGTGGACATCCCTCAGTCTAAGATAACATTATACTTCATCTAAAATCAATCTTGACAAAAAATATGACAACGGGTTTGGCTACCAATATTTTGCCTATTTTTACTGTGAACATGTAGCTTCAGTTTGTACTATTTAGTTGTTGTTGTGCGGGTCTGTTTATTGCCCAAATCAAACGTATCATTTTAAAGTACACATAGCTCCTAGTAACTGATGAAAAACACAGATGTGTAGGTAGACGGCCAAACACATTACAGGAGATATTGAGTGTCACAACATTAATTACTTTGCATTAATCTGCAAAGAAGTTTGGAAATAAATGACAGTTGCACCTCTATCATCTGACATGGTTGTCAGTGGGCCTCCTGGTAAGTTGGTTAGTTACAGCAGCTTTCCCCCTTGAGAACCTGATACTTCACTGTCTGGCACCTTGCTGTTGCAGTGATTTAGACTAATGTATTGGTACCAGTCGGTGGTATTGATATACTGAAAGTACTACCCGGTTTCCAAAAAAGTTGGGACACTGCGTAAAATGCAAATGAAAACAAAATGCCATGATGTGCCAAACATTTAGCCCTATGTTTAATTCAAAATAGTACAAAGTCAACATATATAATGTTGAAATTGATGAATGCTATTGTTTTTAGAAAAATACATGCCCATTTTGAATTTGATGCCAGCAAAATCTTTAAATGTTGTGACGGACATGTTACACTGTGTCGCATCACCACTTCTTTAAACAGTGCTCTGTAAGTGATTGGGGACTGAGGAGACCAATTACTGTAGTTTTGAAATAGTTTTGAAATATTTTCCCATTCTTGTTTGATATAGGATTTTAACTGCTCAACAGTTTGGGGTCACTTTTGTCCTTTATTTCTTTTCCTAATGTGCCAAAGGTTTTCAATGGGTAACAGGTTTGGTCTGCAGCCAGTTTTGCACTCAGACTTTTACTAAGGAGTTATGCTGTTGTAATGTGTGCATAATGTGGTTTGGCATTGTCTTGCTGAAATAGGTAACACCTTCCCTTAAAAAGATATCGTCTAGATGGCAGCACATGTTGCTCCAATACTGTATATATTGTTCAGCATTAATGGTGCGTTCACAGATGTGAAAGTCACCAAGCCATGTGCACTAATGCACCCCCATACCATCATGGATGCTGGCTTTTGAACTGTGCGCTGATAACAAGCCTGATGGTCCCTCTCCTTTTTAGTTTGAAGGAAGCGGCTTCCATGATTCCCCAAAATAATTTCACATTTCAATTTGTCAGACCACGGGACAGTTTTCCAATGAGCTCGGACATGCATGGTAGGGCTTTAACTTGCATTTGTGGATGCAGCGACATACTGTGTTCACAGACAATGGTTTTCAAAAAGTGTTTCTGAGCCAAGGCAGTGATGTCCACTACAGAATCGGGTCTGCTTTAAATTTAGTGCCATCTGAGGACTCGAAGATGACGGCCATCTAATATTAGTTATTGGCCTGGCCCCTTGCATACAGAGATTTCTCCGGATATCTTTTAATAATATTTTGTACCACAGATGAAAAGATCCCCAAACCCTGCAATTTTACATTGAGAAACGTTATTCATAAATTGTTGCACTATTTGCCTACTCTGCCTTTTACAGAGTGGTGAGCCCCTCCTCATCTTCACTTCTGACATACCCACCCACTCTGGAAGGATATTTTGATACCCAAAAGTATTATTGACCTGTTGCCAATTGATCTAATTAGCTGTGTGATATTACACCAGGTTTATTTTTTTTGCTTCACACATCTTTTCCAGTCTTTTGTTGCCTCTGTCCCAACTTATTTGAAATTTTGCTGGTATCAAATTCGAAATGGGCCTATGTGTCAATTTTAACATTTAAATAGGTTACGTTTGGACTACTTTCTATTGAACATACGGTTTAAATGATTTGCACATCATTGCATTCTGTTTTTATTTACATACAGACATTTTACTACAGGCTCCAATGACGACACTGAGACATTTCGGGGCCTCATAATACCATTAATTTAAACTTCATTTCATTATTATTATTCATCCAAACGTTGCAATAAAAAGATTTTAAAAAGTTGTGTTTAGCATGTGCTGGTTGCTGGATTAAATCCCTCAGCTGTTCAACACATGAGCAAGGCTGTTAACCCTGTTTGTTGAGGGGTTGCAGTCACTGATGGCTGATTTCATAGCTCTGGCCCAACTCTCCATGGATGTATCAGGGAGAGTAGTATATGCAAAAATCTTGTGAGAGGAGGATCATAGGTTGTGATAATATATTTACAAATCACACTGATTTTGTGTAACAGGAGGGCAGTCAACCCTTTATGTTGTATTTCAGTTGGGGTTTCTGTGGCTTCTAACAATTCACATTAAGGTTCCTTCCACAGTGCCCTTTGACCTCACCACCCTTCTGACCTCTACACCCTTCTGACCTCTACACCCTTCTGACCTCTACACCCTTCTGACCTCACCACCCTTCTGACTTCACCACCCTTCTGACCTCACCACCCTTCTGACCTCTACACCCTTATGACCTCTACACCCTTCTGACCTCTACACCCTTTTGACCTCACCACCCTTCTGACCTCACCACCCTTCTGACCTCTACACCCTTCTGACCTCACCACCCTTCTGACCTCACCACCCTTCTGACCTCTACACCCTTCTGACCTCTACACCCTTCTGACCTCACCACCCTTCTGACCTCTACACCCTTTTGAGCTCTACACCCTTTTGACCTTCCTACCACACCATGCTAGAGAAACTTGTTTAAAATAGTTCACCATCCTCAAAATAAAATGAGTTGAGAAATAATTGATATATCAGTGGAAAGTCTTGATCTACCTCCTTTGCTCCAGTGATTCTGTTTCTGTCTGATAGGGTTTTCCAGTTTGTGTGTATCCCTTACACACACGCCGCACATCCCCCCTTCATACCTGGTTAATCACCACTGTGCCATGTACACTTTGCTCACCATGCTCCTATTCAGGACCTCTCTTTTATTTTCTTGGATTCACTTTCCTTTCCCTCCTCCACCTCCTCTCTCAAATCTACCCATTTTCATTTTTCTCAAATTCAAGAATATTTAACACAGGGCAAATCATATGGTATCCTGCCAATTTTTGGGCAATGTTGACAGTGTTTAGCTGCATGGGGAGAATAACTTTTCATAATAGAGTAGCTTTATTGGTAATGGAGTCTTCAGTTTGTCATGGTGCCTCCATCTCTTCTTAGGTAATCAAGGACGTGTTGGGGACATTCAATCTGTGGTGCATTTTGAGTCAATTGTGATTGTTGTACCGATCTTCTAAAATGAGCAGTTATTTATGATGCACTGAGGCTATCATATTGTCTCTGTCCAGGCCTCTGTCATGCATGCTGGGTAATGTAGTCTTTGCTCTGTCCAGCTCTACGGCGAGTACAGGGAGCAGCTGGGTAGCTTTGCCAGGCGGGAGGCAACACGGCTGCTAACGGAGAGACAATGGAGGAAACAGAAAGGAGACACCAGACGGGGGCATGGCCAACGACCTCACCACTCCATCACCATGGAGTCATATCTCACCCACACCTCCTCCACAAAGACGTCACACCCCTACTCCAAATGCCAAGGTAGGAGAAAAGGACTGATTCTAAATAAAGCCTTTCTAACAACCACAGGTAAAAGTTATGTTGAGGGCCTAAACACAAACAGTAATACATTACTTCTTGTTCTTGTGTTGAATTAGACTGCGTGGCTCGTATCCAGCGGTACATTGTGACAAAACTTGGGGAGGACTGGATCTTTCTGGTGCTGCTGGGCCTCACCATGGCACTGGTCAGCTGGAGCATGGACTACGCCAGTGCCAAGAGCTTACAAGGTATATAACTACAGCCCCCATAACCCCTCAGGCTATTGCAGGTAGTGCTATGTTGACCTCAGCTTCTAAGGTGACCCTTTACCCTGACAGCCTATTTGCATAGATGTGCTCCTTTCATGCCCGCTCTTTCCCTCGCCTCTCCCAGCATATAAGTGGATGCATGGGGAGCTGACGGGCAATGTCCCGATCCAGTACCTGGCCTGGGTCATCTACCCCATAGTCCTCGTTATGTTCGCCTCCTTCTTCTGCAACCTGGTCTCCCCACAGGCCATAGGTCAGTACTAAGAACAATGTTTCTCTCCTGGTCTCCATGTCTGTCACCCACCCGGTTACCTACATGTGCCAGTCGGGCAGAACTGCCCTGTCATCGGTACGTGGCCACCTCTCAGCCTGTGGTTCTGTCTCTTGTAGGTTCTGGAATCCCTGAGCTGAAGACCATTCTCAGAGGGGTGGTGTTGAAGGAGTATCTAACTCTCAAAGCCTTTGTTGCCAAAGTCATCGGACTGACCGCTGGCCTGGGCAGTGGCATGCCCGTGGGGAAAGAGGTGTAGCTATTTCTCCTCATCAACTTGCCACGCCCCCTCCAAACACACACGCACACACACACACACGCACACACACACACACACACACACACTTTTTTCTCTCTCCTGCACTTCAAGTGAGGAGCATAATACATCATTGTGTCATGTTCTCTCTTTCTTGTGGGACTAAAACAATTTCCTCAACTCCTTTACAATATCCATTGATTCTCCCTTTATGGAGGGTTGCCAACTGTCACACATACCTGATTAATTCCTGCTGATAAAATGTGCCACAGATAGGACACCTGAATCAGAGAACATTTCCCATGCCTATACATGTTATGTTCTTAGTGGGTCTCTGCATTTTTACCCAGGAGAAGCAGGCTATACTAACCTCTACATTTATTTCGGGGGCCGTGCTAGACACATGAAACATTCATGGACGTGTAGAGAGCTTGCTGGTTTTGCTTAATTTGAGATAAACATTTGTTTTGCCTCATGTGTATGTATTACCTGGTTATGTTCTCTACTAAGATGTTCTGTACTTTGAGGATTAATCCAGAAATGAAAATGCTATTTTGTTTTTAGTAAATGATGTTGGTAGTTGCAGGCACTCATTGACATGGGCAAGCAGTTTGAATGAAATAATTTAATAGCTGATGTTTACACAACTTGTGTGGTCTAGTCAGGGTGAAACTGACTCCTTCCACCTCCTAGGGTCCCTTTGTCCACATTGCCAGTATCTGTGCTGCTGTGCTGAGCAGATTCATGTCCATCTTCTCTGGAGTTTACGAGGTAAGCTGAGGCCTGGACCAAAACAAACAATTCCCAGAACCCCCCCATGGAATGACCTTTGACCTGACTGGTAACTAATATGGAATGGGATTGTGAGGCTGTTGCTCTATATTGTCAAAGCTCTTGAGTCTGTTTTAAGTCTCACAACTTTAGCTCTTGTTGCTCTTCTGACTCTATCTCTCGCTCTCTCTTCTACACTGTCTCTCTCTTCTCTCCGGTCCCTCCCTCCCTCCCTATCCCTTCTGTCCTGTCTTCCTCTCTCTTTCTCTCTGTCTCACTCCCTCCATCCTTTTTGCTTGTCTTAAGCTTGGCTCCTCTGTGACAACTCTATGTTTGTGTCTGTATTAATAGTGGTAATGTTAGACTTGTGTATTATTAACACTGACGTCCCTTGACTGTCTCTGTTTCCCCTCTCACATTTCCTGACTCTTACCCCTACTTTACCCCATGTCTCCCCAACACCCTCCACCCCTCTCTTCTACCCCACTTCCCCCAACATGCTCTACCCGCTCCCCATCCACTGTCTCTTTCAAAACCCTCCACTCCTCTCCCATAAACTCTGTTTCCCCCAAAATCCACCCCCACCCATGACATTTGTCTCCCCCAAAATCCACCCTCTCCCCAACACCCTGTCTCTCACTAAACCCTCCACCCCGCTCCCCTTCCCTATCTCCCCCAAAATCCTCCACCCTTCTCCCCTTCCCCATCTCCCCCAAAATCCTCCACCCCTCTCCCCTGGCTTCCTATCCTCCCCAATACCCTCCACCATCCTGTGTGTTTTGTTAACCTCTGACCTCAGATCAGGGCCCATAACCAGGACCTGCTGGTGTGTGCGTGTGCTGTGGGAGTGGCCACCTGCTTCGCTGCCCCCGTAGGAGGCAAGTCCCACCCACTTACCCATGAATGTACCTCTCTCACCACATACAGCATAGAAGGCCCCAGAAACCAAGGCTGAAGGAGCTTCTGGGCTGTAATAGATACAAATATACTGTATATACAGCTGCGTCATTGCGGCTAGGAGAGCAAATCTTGGTTGCACCATTCCGACAACACCCAGGGGCCTCTCGTGTAGTGGTGCAAACTGGCTCAGCACCATCCATAGTCGTAAGGTTTGGTGTCAGAATTTGATGCCTTGCCATGTTGTAGTCTAGCGACTCCTTGTGGCAGGATCAGGTGCCTTTGAGCTCAGTCATGGTTGTTGAATGTATTCCGCTTCCAGTATGTCGGTACTGTCCAACCCTTTCTGGTTGGGCAACCTGTGTGATAAAAATGACAGCTTGGCGAGATGTGCCTCAGAGGACACACGTCTCGATGTCTGCTCCTCCTGAGGCTGCCAGGTGTTGCTGCCATGAAACAAAGCCATACATGCAAGTTTGGCGAAACGTTTTTTTATGGAATAGATTGGACAAATTTATGATGAAATAGTATTTCTGTTAGTAATTTTAGGTGTAAGCAATTCAATTGTTTCTATCTTCTTGACAGCATGTTCTGTTGATCTGCTCGCTCTATCTATATGGTAATGGTTTGTTCGGGGGCCTGTGTGATTCTCTGGTGTGGTCATTTAATCATTTCTTAGCCGCTGTGCATCAATTCCTTGTTGCTTGCTCGTTTGGGTTTCAGGCTGGCTATCTGTATAAGCAATTTGTGACAACTGGTTTTATGTGAAAATTATATATTAAATGAGATTGATTCATCGCTCTGTTGTGCATACCTCTGCCTTCTTCTGTATCACACTGTTGGGAACAATCTTCATTCACTTTATACTTGTTTCTTCTCCCTCTTACCCATTCCCAATCTTTTCTCTATTCTCTCAATCCTTTGCCCTCTCCATTCTCCTTTTGCTCTCTTACTTTTTTTCCTTGGACTTCCTCTCTTGTCTGTGTCAGTAGAACCCTTATGGTTACACAGACATTCTGACTGTTGGCTGTGCTGTTGGTGTGGGCTGCTGTTTCGGCACTCCTCTTGGAGGTATCGTACCCCTGCATATTATACATGTTTTAAAGTATCCCTCTTCCTACATCCCCTCTACTACATGTTTTACAGTATCCCTCTTCCTACATCCCCTCTACTACATGTTTTACAGTATCCCTCTTCCTACATCCCCTCTACTACATGTTTTACAGTATCCCTCTTCCTACCGTCCCCTCTACTAAATGTTTTCAGTATCCCTCTTCCTACATCCCCTCTACTACATATTTTACAGTATCCCTCTTCCTACATCCCCTCTACTACATGTTTTACAGTATCCCTCTTCCTACCGTCCCCTCTACTAAATGTTTTACAGTATCCCTCTTCCTACATCCCCTCTACTACATATTTTACAGTATCCCTCTTCCTACCGTCCCCTCTACTAAATGTTTTACAGTATCCCTCTTCCTACCTCCCCTCTACTACATGTTTTACTGTATCCCTCTTCCTACATCCCCTGTACTACATGTTTTATAGTATCCCTCTTCCTACATCCCCTCTACTACGTTTTACTGTATCCCTCTTCCTACCGTCCCCTCTACTACGTTTTACTGTATCCCTCTTCCTACCGTCCCCTCTACTACGTTTTACTGTATCCCTCTTCCTACCGTCCCCTCTACTACGTTTTACTGTATCCCTCTTGCTACATCCCCTCTACACATTTTTTTTACTGTATCCCTCTTCCTACATCCACTCTATCACATGTTTTACTGTATCCCTTTTCCTACATTCCCTCTACCACATGTGTTACTGTATCCCCCACTCTCTACCACATGGTTTACATTAACTCACGCCCTAACCTCCAACTCTACTACATCTTTTACATTCCCTTTTTCCACTACATATTGTCCTTTACCACTGTCAGCATATGTTCTCTTTAACCCTTGGATGACCTTCCTGAATAACTCTCCATATCATTGCGTTCCCTCTTTCTCTCCTTAACCCCCTACAGCTTGTAATTTCCTCTAACAGTAATCTACAGGGTCTTTCAGCGGCAGCTTGAATAGGAAACATTGTGCAGAAACACAGAGATAAAATCATTAGAACCCAGCTTGTCTCTCCTCTTCAAATATGGTCTTTTATCATCTCCTTTAATCTTGCCCACAGTCATGACTTTTACTCACTCTGATGTTTATTTTGCTCTCATGCAGAGTGTGGGCTTGTGTGTGTTGTGTGGTTGGACGTGTGTGTGTGTGCGCGCGTGTGTGTGTGCGCGTGTGTGTGTGTGCGCGTGTGTGTGTGCGCGCGCGTGTGTGTGTGTGTGTGTGTGTGTGTGCGCACGCTTGTGTGTGTGTCTTTCTGTGTGTGTGTGTGTGTGTGTGTGTGTGTATTTATATTCTGTGGGTTCCCTCCTGTTGTGTATAATTGCTTGAAGTGCTTTTGGTCTCATTCCACTCCCTCAAACTCAAAGCACTCTCCCCAATCCCTCTCCCCCATTCCCCCTCTCCTCTCTCCTCCCTGTCTTTCCCTTCCTCTTTTCCTCCCCCATTCCCCCTCTCCTCTCTCCTCCCTGTCTTTCCCTTCCTCTTTTCCTCCCCCATTCCCCCTCTCCTCTCTCCTCCCTGTCTTTCCCTTCCTCTTTTCCTCCCCCATTCCCCCTCTCCTCTCTCCTCCCTGTCTTTCCCTT
>JACXGJ010009870.1:0-23244 GCA_016801105.1 Esox niger | reverse complement strand
CACTCTCCTGAGCCCCAGGTCTGCGGTGGTATGGAGGCTTCGGGGACAGTCTGCATGCCACTCTCCTGAGCCCCAGGTCTGCGGTGGTATGGAGGCTTCGGGGACAGTCTGCATGCCACTCTCCTGAGCCCCAGGTCTGCGGTGGTATGGAGGCTTCGGGGACAGTCTGCATGCCACTCTCCTGAGCCCCAGGTCTGCGCGGTAGGGAGGCTTCGGGGACAGTCTGCATGCCACTCTCCTGAGCCCCAGGTCTGCGCGGTAGGGAGGCTTGGTGGCTGTCTGCCTACCCCTCTCTCCCCTCCGCCGCACAGCACAGGCAGATGAATGGGCGTCCTACGGAGGGAGGAAACAGATGCGTTTGCACAGGAACGCAGTCCTCCTCGCAGCGCGCCGGCAGATAGTTGCCATGGCAACCACCCGTCTCCCCTCTTTCTCCGCAGCTCGGAAATCAGCGAGGAGGACTACGAGAGGAGAGGGGAGGGGCTCAGACATGAGGGTTCGCTTTGTTGTTCTGTTGTTGCCTTCTTTTTTTGTTTGCTGAGGAGGACGGTGCTTGATGTCATGCAGACAAGGAGAAATGTTTGGAGTTCCACTGAAGTCAAATGTAGAGAAAGCCTTTGTCTTCTTGCCTTAAAAGCTGGGATCTAGGCGATTGCATGGATATAGACAATAACAAGTGGTATGTTCCATTGTCAGAATGTTCTGGTAACTACAGGTATTTTGACAGTAAGACCTATATCAATTGACAGACATTTGCATACACAAGAATGGCTCAGTGTGTGTGAATGGCAGACGCTTTTGCAGGGGAACTTATTGCTCTGGACTGGTCTCAGACTGCAGGGGAACTTATTGTTCTGGACTGTTCTCAGACTGCAGGGGGAACACATTGTTCTGGACTGGTCTCAGACTGCAGGGGGAACACATTGTTCTGGACTGGTCTCAGACTGCAGGGGAAACACATTGTTTGGGCCTGATCTCAGACTGCAGGGGAAACACATTGTACTGGACTGGTCTCAGACTGCAGGGGAAATACATTGTTCTGGACTGGTCTCAGACTGCAGGGGGAACACATTGTTCTGGTCTGGTCTCAGACTGCAGGGGGAACACATTGTTCTGGTCTGGTCTCAGACTGCAGGGGAAACACATTGTTCTGGACTGGTCTCAGACTGCAGGGGAAACACATTGTTTGGGCCTGATCTCAGACTGCAGGGGAACACATTGTTCTGGACGTTACTGGCCACCCTGTCTCCCATCCCATGTGTATCACAATGCTCCTATTGACGAGAGCTATCTCCCCTTTAATACTAAATAAAAGTTATAGGTTCTACCCAATTCAATCTAGCACTCTAACAATCTACAAACCGTAATCCATTCTGTAATTTACACCCTCAGTTCAATTCTAATGGAGTCTGTTTCCCATGTTGTCAATGGTTGCCATTCATACCAGGACTTCACCACATTGCAAAACACGTGTCAAAAATGGGAGCTACTGTGGTTAAACGGGTAATCCTGCCAACAGAACACATTCCCATTCTGTTAATCAAAGCGCCTGCTTCAATATAGATGACGATGTCATTTGTTATCGAATATACAGGCTGAGCTTGTTGTTTTTGAGACAGGCCAGGTGCGGGTGCATGTTCCCAAAGAGGGCAGCTCATCTGACCATAACAAAGAGTGCGCTTCTGCCGACAAGCTGCTTAAATATCAGCCCATCAGGTCACGTCTGAGTGGCTGGACTATGCATACCCACAGCGGTATTCCAGACCCCAGGCCGTGTCCACTGACTCAGTGCGCCGCCTTCAGAGGGCAGGCCTGCAGACCAGGGTGAAGCCGCTGGCAAGGTGGTGCTGTGTGTTGGCGGACCGGGGCAACTTGGCTCTGTGGAGGAGGTGGTGCTATCTCCGCTCTTACGTGACCTCACATTGCACGTACAGCTCCGGAAAAATGGAGGAGACCACTGTACCTTTTTCATTCCTTTCCAAAAAAAGCCAAAAAATAAGGTTTTGCGTGAGGAACAGAAGGCTTCAATTTGCGGTGGTCTTTTAATTATAAGCCTTCTGTTCCTCACTCAAAACCTTCCTTTTGAACTTTTTTGGAAAGGAAAGGTGTATTTGTCTCTTCATTTTTTCTGGAGCTGCATATTTGTATGTCTATGTACATGTACATGTAGTTATGGTCTGATCTCTGTGTTGTGACTCTGACCCCCTAAACCCTCTTAATGTTTTGTATTCATACGCCGATGCAGACTCATGGGGCCGATTTGAGAATTGAATGACCCAGCTTTATTGGCCTCCCTCTGAGGATCACCTAAGGTCTACTGTGATTACTGCTCCAGTTGCCTCGGTATCCCTTTTTTAGGATTACTCGTGAATTAGGTATTAAGGCTATGTATTCAACTGCGTTCCAATCCCCTTTTACTTTGCCTAATGAGTCTAAATCTCACATGTCTGTTTACCTGCTGGTCTTGTTCGACAAGTCTGTCAGTCAGGGAAGTGAGGGGGGAGGGCCGGCAGGCGTCAAGGGGAGTGGAGGATCTATTTATTTTGTACAATTGTTTCGCCCAAAATCGAGCGTTTCTTATCAGACAAGTTCAGCGAGGTCCTTCCCTGTTTTAGCCTGTTTGCTTTCGCTTGCTTCACTTTTGAAGACGTCAGCCCCGTCTGGAATCAGTCGTCCCTTTGATCATCTCCCCCTCGCCATGTCGTCATGTTTATACAGTAAATCGCGAAATCCTGCTTTGGTCTGGTCATGAGTGTTTTCCGTACCAGGATGTTATCGTTTAACTGTTACCTGATACCACTGCTGGTGATGCACTTGGACTGGGAGTCGCCTGGGAACACGCAGGCCTCAGCTAAAGAGCAGCTTTTTTTCTCTGATGTGTGTGGTGTACACTTTGCCGTGTGTAGTAAATACGCTCTCTGCCATCAGACAGGTGAAGGGCGTGTTCGCTCAGCTCATCCAGACATAACACTTGACGGTGTGGGAGAGGGTGAGTCTTCTCACTCATGTCTAATCATGGCCAGAACGGTTTTGCTGTCTCTCAGCCGCTGTGTCCAGTTGAGTCTCAGGAGAAATTGCGTCCGATATTCAGCTCTGCTCTCAGGGGGGTTTCAGGTAGAGACTGGCTTTGATCTGCTAAATTCGACTGTTCTTCTATATGCTGTTCTACTTAACTCTGTTCTACTTGATTTTATGAGCAGCTAATATGTTCTGGTGGTTGAAAAGGGGACAGTTTGCTCCTTGGTTTTGCTGTGAATCTTCTCCTTTTTCAAGTTCTCCTTCACTGTTTTCTATCTGAGGTGTGGTTGCCTTGTGGGTAAAGCCAGTTCGCCGACTTTTTTCTACGCTTACTAACGCACCTCTCTCTCTCTTACTCTGTCTTTTTCTCTCTCTCTTTCTGTCTCTCCTTCCGTCTTCCCGTAGGAGACTCTAGTGCGGAGCTGGGCCCTCCTCCGTCGCTGGATGAGGCAGCCAACACATTGATGACGCGCCTGGGCTTCCTGTTGGGAGACAAAGCTAGTGAGGGGCCAGACGGAGAACAGTACAGCATGGAAGAACCGGACGACCGGCAGGTGTGTGTGTGTGTGTGTGCGTGCGTTATGCCATCCCACAATGTTAACCCTTCCTGTCCATAATGGGGAAAGTGTGCTGTGAATTTCAGCACTTAGAATGAAAACCTCGCTTTGTATTTGTGTTACCCAGAGATTCATTTTGTTTTTTTCTGTGTGTGATTCCATTTGGGATACAGCTGGGCTGTGTTCAATTTCTGTATGTGACAGTTGGATGAGATCCTTGTTTACAGCATGTCGCCAAACATCTCTTTATGCCAGGTTCCAGATCAAAGGAAAATCACTAAATTGCTCTCCACCAAGGTATTTTACAGTCCGAATTTGACCATTTCGATTTTCAGCTCTATACCTCCCTAATTATGCCTAATTAGATGGACTTGGGCACATTTTCCTCACTATTGACTAAACCCAGACTGATATACAGTGAACATAAATATAAACATATCTTTTTGCAACTGGGTTCAGCAATTTGCTGCAAACTGCCTTTGGCACAATAAGCCTGTTTTTTTTTTAATCCCTACAACAATCCCAGCTTTCAGTAGCTCAAACCCAGTTTGACAGGTCTACATTTACAGAAGAGGGAGCTGGAAAACAAACAACTGTGTCAGAGAGCAATAGAGTGAGAAAGACAGAAATATGATGAAGCAGAGATAGACAGACAAAAAGAGATAGAGATGCATGTGTTACAGCAGGCTGCATGGGGCTGGAGGGGATAAAGCAGTGTGTCTAACCCATCAGACTGGTGGAGCATGCTAGATGTTAGTGCCGTTCTGCTGTAGTGGTGGGAAAGTATAATGAGGTGTGTGAGAGGGCTTCACTCGAGTTGCTTCTGGCTTCAGAGAGTAGGGCTCTGGTGTATAGGGTACAGTTTGGTACGCTGTTTGTGCATAATTCTGTACCCTATCTCTGTGTTCCCACAAAGTGACATTTCCCCCAATTTGTCTATATAATTATATATGATTAGAATCATTGAACAGAAATGGAAACCTCGTGTTATATGAGGATATAAAACCCTGTATTATACAAGTTTCTTTTTTTCCCACAAAAATATACAATAAACTTTCAGTTGGACTACAGCAGGTAGGATTCAATAAGCTAAACCCTGCTAGCTGGAGGAAGATGACCTTCCTAACCTACTGTAAAATAACACAACAGGCAACATATCACTTGACCCAGCTGTCTCCTCCCTAAAGCTCCAACTGACTCACACTGACCAGGAGGACCGGAGGATGTCTGAGTGTTATGCGCCCTGGGTACAAAGGGGACCATGCAGATGTACAGTTGAGGCCTGGGGTTGAGTTGAGGAAACAAGAACTAGACACTGACAGAGTGCATGAGGTTATATGAGTACATGTAACAGTTAATATGTTTAAACAGAAGGATATTTACACAGAGGACTTTTTACACAGAGGAATATCACACATGAGTACATTTGCATTGTAAAATATATCCACGAAGGATATTTACACAGTACAATAATGACACAGAACAATATTTACACAGTAGAAAAGTACACAAACAATTGAATATTGACACAATAGATTATTTACACTAAATGATATTCACACAGTGAAATAATAACACAGAGTCACCCCTCGGAGCCTGGTTCCTCTCTAGGTTTCTTCCTAAATTTCGGCTCTCTTAGGTAGTTTTTCCTAGCCACTGAAGTTCTTCACTACTGTTGTTTGCTCCCTGGGGTTTAAGGCCAGGTGTTTTGTGAAAGCAATTTGTGACAACTGCTGATGTAAAAATAAATTTGATTGATTGATTGAACAATATTTACACGGTAAAATATCCACAAAGAACAATGTATACACAGTAAAATATTGAACACAAAGAATATTTACACAATCGAATATGTACACAATACATTATGTACCCCAACATAAATTTTCACAGTACAATGTTTACACAGTAGAATAATTGCATAAAACATTATTTTCAAAATAACTTATTTGCACTAAAGGGAATCTATGCATTATAATATTTCCACAGTAAATTATTTACTTCTAATTATATTTACACTGTAGAATATTGACACAGGATATGTTTACCCTAAAATTGCCAGCAAGAGTCTTTGTTGACCAGAAGTGCGATATAAAATTTTCAACCAAAAAACATAGTTCATCTTACAATTTCTGGATTTGTGATGTACAGTGTAAGCTGACCACATTATATGTTATAGCAATCTGGTGCGACTGCACGGTTAATAATGTGGCATGTTACCATTGGCAGGTGCAGGCAACATCTGAACAGTTGAATGTCACCAGTATATCTGTGTGTGTGTGTGTGTGTGTGTGTGGATTAGCCTTGCCAGAATGCCTGTGCTGTGCTGCCCTCTCATGCTAACCTGAGCTGACATTAGGGAGGGGCACGGCAGGGGGTCACAGCGACATTGCGAAAGGTATTGTCCAATTGAAGGAGAGCCACAGCAACATTGTGAAAAGCTCTGTCCAGCAGGGCAGGGTCAGGGTCTCCCTTTCCATCTCTCTCAGCAAATATGTGGAATCATTCTGTTGCTAAAGATAAAATGGAAGCATCAGTACTGTTTGTGCATGACAGTTAGACACCTACAAGGAACCCTATTAAGGCAGGGGGTTTGAGTTCTTGCTAGTGCCAGAGATGTTTTAAACTGAAAAGCTTGATGTGTGATTGCATCCTGCGTTACCTGACAGACTTCCCCAACTCCCAGTGCCGGTAGTCTGAGTACTCTTGTTCCCCTGGCCGTGCGTGATGATCTGATTAGGAGTGTGTGTGTGTCTTTCCTCCAGGGCCTGGCTGGTAACCAGAGGATCAGTCCCTGCTCCACTTTGACCAGCAGCACAGCCTCGCCACCAGCTGGCTCACCATGCTCCACCCTGCCGCCGGGCACTGACGGTGCCATACCCGGGGGTAACCAGAGCAACAAAGACCACGCCTACGGATCCGTCACCAGCCCCACATCCACCCTGGAGAGCCGGGACAGTGGCATCATTGGTGAGGGTGGGGCATGGACATTATCTGCGCGTATCAACAGACCGTCTGAATAAACGATATAGAAAAAGATATCCCTCCTTCCCATCACCTGTGATCCCCGAGCTTTCTCCTTGACCCCTTTTGTTTACTGGTGCCCGCTTGCCTTCTTTCCAGCCACCCTGACTAGCTACTCCGAGAACGCGGAGCGAGGAGGTAAATACGGCGAGGGGGGGAACTCTCGGGGTGGTAACCTGAAGCTGTGGCAGAGCCAGAAGTGGGGCGTGGACTCGTTCCTGTACCGAGTGGACGAGAACATGGCCGCCTCCACCTACAGCCTCAACAAGATTCCAGAGAGACACCTGGACAGCATGTCCTCTCACTCCGCCCACTCTGTCCCCCTGTACCTCATGCCCCGCCCTAACTCTGTTGCAGGTGAGTCCCGCCCTCTTCCTCTGTTTCTTCCTGTTTGGCCTGTCAAGTAGTGTGTAGCTAAACCGCTGACCCTTGACCTTCGCTGTCCTCTGTCCCCTGTTTTCCAGAGGCTAATGACGCTGTGCTTCATCATCCTGTAGTGTAAATGCCTAAATTAATACTGCAGTAATTCACTTCACAGTTGATTTAGCCCAAGAAAAACCAATACTGTGCAGAGAATGTTCTGAATGGCATTAATACGTGTCTAATTGGGACAAAAACAAAATGCCATGCCGGAACAGTGTGCGGGTCCTGATGGATCTCATTGTATTTATCTCTGCTATTCAGAGCAGTGGCATTCATGCAAGATAAGTTGTTACGTTACTGAAAAGATGCAGTCATTTGATTGATTGATTCCAATGTCAATGCTAACCTGTCTGCCCGGGGTGTTTCTTCACAGTGTGCCTGGGTGTATAATGGAACAATTTCTATCACTAAAAATAGTAATATAACTCACAAATGTAACTTGTTCTGTAAACTGGTCATGTTCTGACAGATGACTTCATCTCTCTGAAAGGGACATGGTAGGTTTACACACAGGGGTTTGGTGAAAGTGAGCGTCCGTGTATTGCCCTTGAATAGAGAGAGAGCATGGAGGAGGAGTGGGCTCAAGAGCTGCTCGAGAAATAACATTAGCTGTGATGAGGTAAGAGAGTCCGCCAGGGAAGGAGGGAGGGGGGGAGGCCAGAAGACGAGTGAAAGAAGGAGAGATGATTCGATTTCGCCCTGTGCAAGGATGATCCTTGAGGATGGTGGAATATGGGACTGTGGAGACTGAGGAGGTGGAGTGAAGTGTATGCATTAGGAAGGAGGGTGGGAGGGAAGAAAAGCCAGGGATGAGAGGTGGCCGTGGATTGGCTGGACCATCAAAGCTTCAGGCATTAACCGTTAAAAACCCCCTGAGTCACTGAGAGACAGAGGGGGGAGGGAGAGGGAGACGGGGGGGAGAGAGAGTAAGAGAAAGGGCTTAAAGCGCAGGACAGCACTGGCTAAGAAGATGGTGAAGTAAGAGGTGGAGAAAGAGAGGGATTATTTTACTTAATGAGTGAGCAGCCTGTTAGAAACTTGTGAGAGGAATGGAGGGAAGGGTTAAAGGATGAGGGAGGGAGGAGAGGGAGAGTGATGAAAAGGGAAAGAAATCATCTGAAAGTTGGAATCCTCTGCTGACCATTTTGGAGAAATCTCACTAGTCATTTTAGAAAGAACGGCAATGAATAGAAACCTTTAATAAGGAACATTCTCTAGACACACTTTGGCCTTGGAGACCAGACAAATGGAACAATGCAGCAGCAGTTATGCCGCCATTCTTTAAAATTCTCACATCCGTAAATGCATAATGTTGTCAAGTTGCAAGTAAGAGATGCAGCTGCGTCTGACCTACAGACTAAAAACACTTTTTTTGTGTGTGTGCTTCTGATTATGTGTGTGATTCTGCCCTAAAAGGCTCCCTTTTCCTTTTAGAGCTCCATGCGTTTGAGTCTCTGGTCAAATGGTATGCACTTTCTAGGGAACAAGTGCAATTTGGGGATGTTGGGTAATTGTTTGGGACCGTGTTGGGTAATTGTTTGGGACCGTGTTGGGTAGTTGTTTGTGACCGTGTTGGGTAATTGTTTCACTAGGTTTTCAGTAGAGAGCCAGGACTGATCACACTTTAGAAGAGACAGTGACATTGGGTTCATATTTGACATGACTGGTGCGATAACTGACCGGACTGTGGAGGTGTTTGACGTGCAACATCGCCCACATCAATGACACCGCTGTGTTTCAGAGTTCAGGAATTTACTGGACCTGTATGTCATCCGTGCATACACAAGGAAGACAGGAACACACACATACCCCTCGGGTTATAACGGGTCACACCTGGATGAGGTCTCCATTATGCTATTGATTTCTGGGATACTGTGAACACCATGTCACCCTTTCTGTCTTTGTGCTCTCTTTTACTTTATTTCCACTGAGTGCGTTTATATACCCATGAACACACACACACACACACACACACACAGGCACATGCGCTGAGAAGTGATCACAGCAGCCTGCTGCATTGCAGATAGATAGCAAACTCAACTCATAAGTCCTCAGATTTAAGCAGTTGGAGATAAGAAAAGCCACGTTGGGTTTTATCTAGGCTCCTTATTGTAATTCTAAACCAAACCACTATCTTAAGTTGTTTATTGCTTGAGTGCCGTTTTAGCCTGGACCCAAATACTCATTGCTCTGTGCTGCCTTATCTACTCCAATGGTCCTTTTCATGCCAGACATACCGGCTTTAGAGCAGCAGCTGATTTTGAGCCAGGCTAAGTTATGGTATTGATAGTTGTGGTAGACAGGAGTTTCAATAGTTGCAGTGCTGGTTGTGATGTTCGTGGTAATTGTGGTACTGGATGTAATACTAGGTGGTAGTTGTGCTACTGGATTAAATACTAGTAATGGTAGTTATAATGGTAGTGGTAGTGGTAATTGTAGTTGTGGTACTGGATTTATTATTAGTTGTGGTAGTTGTAGTGGTAGTTGTAGTAATTGTAATGGTAGTTGTAACTGTAGTGGTAGTAGTTGACTTTATTTGACCTTTAAAGTTACTCCAATAAAAAAGATACACCTACATCTAAGATATTAATATAATTAAGGCCAAAGATGTTTGAGCGGCATATTAGGTACATTTTAATGCACCTTAATGGCGCATCATCTCAGAAATAGGGTGCAATTTGGGTCACACCCTTGCCCAGTTCCATGGCCACTCCCAATTTGGGTCCAGGGCCAAGCCCTCGGAATTCCCAGCTGCTGTCTTCCCTCCATTTTGGGAAAGCCGTGGCGCGAGCCTCATTGTTGGTTGGCTTCATGGCTGGTTGGTTGTAGTGACTGGTTGTCATGCTACTGGGAAATTAACACTGGGCTGATGCTGTAGGAACTCAACACAAGCTCCTTCGAGGTTAACCAAGCGAGGCGGACAGACCAACAGCAGGGAGACAGACAAGGAAGACACCAGGGTTTAGACTCATCTGATCCCAGCAGGCCTTTAGCGCTTACTATGGATTATCTTGGACTTCGTGTTCTGGTTAGCCTCGATGGATGCCACTCAGAAGGTGGGGCTGATCTGAGGCGGTGTTAGTAGGAGCCATGCTCGACCCGTCCGTGTCTTTCCTAAGTCCATGACACAACTGCGGATCTTGGCACAAGGGAACGATTCGGGCCGAGTTTAAAAAAAGACAGTGACTCAAGGTGTGAGTGATTTGATGTTCTTGTCTTGTTTCATCCGCACTGTGATGGTAGTAGTTGAGTTATGGTCACTGTCTCTCACGCTCCTGTTACCTTTCTCTGCCCTGTGATGGCCTGTTGAACCATGCAGTACCACATCGAATGTCACCACACAGTGACTCTGTGTCTGACAGTCATTGACTTTCCTCAGAAACGACAGTTCACTTAGTCATAACGACGTTCTCCCATCACTCTGATTGGTTTTGAGGCTACGATCTCCTCTGGGGGCAGGTTGGGAGAACGCTGGCGGGGGGGGGCCCTGCGCCACTCTCTGTGACCCCATTGATGATGCAGTGGCCCCCCCCAGGCCGTGAATGGATGGCTTCCCTGCCACCAGACACAGCTTGCAGTGAACAAGCAACAGTAGCGTCAGTGCGAATGTGTTTTCTTCATGAATAAGACATTTGTCTGCAATGTTAATTAATCCATAGGGTCTGGGTGGCATCTGCCATCTCTCTCTGGAACAGGCCTGCAGGGGTAGTGAAACGATTCCACGGAACAGCCGTGCAGAGGGGGTTGGTGGGCAGGTCCATGGAACAGCCAGACCGCATCGTTTCCCATTCCTTCCTTTCTAAACTGTACTGTGAACACTTTGGCTTCACAGCTAAGTGGCCTGAGGATGCTGGTCTGAGCTAAAACAATGCTCTGATTCAAAGCTAACAGACTTTTTTCTCTCCTCTCCTGTGCACACACACACACACACGCGCACACACAAACACTCTTAGCCACCAGTTCGGCTCACTTGGAGGACCTGGCCTACCTGGATGATCAGAGACACACTCCACTGCGCACGTCGATGCGCATGAGCCGACAGAACACCCACACAGGGCCAGCTCGCGCCCAGACCGATCTCAGAGGTAAGACAGAAAAACGACTTGTTATTGCACCCTATTCAAGAGGATAAATGAGACACTAGATCTATGGCCAATCTACAGCAATCTACAAATGAAGAGACCACTGCTCCTTTTTCTTTCCTTTCCAAAGAATCTGAAAAGTGAGGTCTCTTAATTGTAGAGGTCTCTTAATTGTAACGCTTCTGTACCTCACTCAAAACCTTCCTTTCCAACTTTTTTGGAAAGGAAAAGGTGCATATGTTTGTGGGTATATGTAGGGGAGAGTTGAAAGCACTAGATCTGGTAATATCGGCGCTGTACGCCTGGCACTGTCAGAGTTCTAGACCTGGTACTATCAGAGCTCTAGACCTGGTACTATCAGAGTTGTAGGCCTGGTAGTGTCAGAGCTGGAGAACATGTACTGTCAGAGCTGTAGACCTGGTACTGTCAGAGCTATATGTCTGGCACTATCAGAGCTCTAGACCTGGTACTGTCAGAGCTGTAGGCCTGGTACTATCAGAGCTGTAGGCCTGGTACTATCAGAGCTGTAGGCCTGGTACTATCAGAGCTCTAGACCTGCTACTATCAGAGCTGTAGACCTGCTACTATCAGAGCTGTAGGCCTGGTACTATCAGAGCTGTAGGCCTGGTACTATCAGAGCTGTAGACCTGCTACTATCAGAGCTGTAGACCTGCTACTATCAGAGCTGTAGACCCTCTACTATCAGAGCTGTAGGGCTGGTACGATCAATGTTGTAGGCCTGGTACCATCAGAGCTGTAGACCTGGTACTATCAGAGCTGTTAACCTGGTACTATCATAGCTATTAATCTGCTACTATCAGTTTTGTAGGCCTGGTATTATCAGAGCTGTAGGCCTGGTACTATCAGAGCTGTATGCCTGGTATTATCAGAGCTGTAGACCTGGTATTATCAGAGCTGTAGCCCTGGTACTATCAGAGCTGTAGGCCTGGTATTATCAGAGCTGTAGGCCTGGTATTATCAGAGCTGTAGGCCTGGTACTATCAGAGCTGTAGGCCTGGTATTATCAGAGCTGTAGGCCTGGTACTATCAGAGCTGTAGGCCTGGTACTATCAGAGCTGTATGCCTAGTACTATAAGGGCTGTAGAGCCACTCTTAAATGCAGCTGAGTGTGTTTACAAGCCTGCCTACTTCATCCAGGCTGGCTCCCTGCCTCTTCTGATCAGTGTCAGCAACCCCCTGTGGAAACTACACCACTACACCTCCTTACTTCTCACAGGGAGAGACGGAGAGAAAGACAGAGAGAGAGGGACAGAGGTAGTGGGAGGGGCAGACAGAAGGACAGGAGTGGGGGGGAAAGAACAAGAAACGACAAAGGTAGATATCGTCATTGAGCAACTTGAAATAATGCAAAATCCTTGCGTATTATACTATAAACAGTAGAGGGCCGTTGTGCTGGGCAGATGGTTCTCTTTGGTTAAAACTGCTTCAGTTCCTTTGTTTCATGTCGTTTGGTGCTCTCAGGGAAATCAAGAGATTTTTGGTCAGTGATGCTGTGTTAAGCCCAGCAAGTGAGTCAGAGTGAAGATAGCAAAGAAAAGAGACTGGGTGACTCACAAATGGCATCATGTTTACTACATAGTGCACTACTCATCATTAAGGCTCATAGGGATCTGGTCTAAATAGTGCTTAGTGTAGGGAACAGGGTGGAACATGGTGACATTTTAGACAGTTTATCTTAGCTAAACATGGTGATAGACCTGGAGGACCAGTTAGTGTCTCATTTTGCTACCCACCTATGGTAATATACTCATTCTAGACACACACACACACACACACACACACACACACACACACACACACACACATACACATACGAAGACACACAAACCTATGCATGTATATAAGCATGCTTTGGCACACACAAACACACACATATGAACACAACAGTGCACACTCATGGAAGAAGGTTCGGGCCTGGTGTGACCTTCTGCCTCATCCCCTGGTCCTTCAGACAGAGCAGACTGAAGTTGTTCTCCTCCTTTCATCCCTCATCCTTTCATCGTCCCTGGTCAAGGCAGCTCTGCTCTGACTCATCCTCACCTGCTGAATTATTTAAGTGTCTGAGCAAGCCTCTCTTTCCCCACACACTGTCCACACACACACACACAAATACACTGACCTCACACCCTTCATATACTCAGTTGACATCCTCTGTCCACACACACACACACACACACACACACAATAATATCTGATATCTGTAGCTGGACTGAGGCAAGCATTCAGTCACTTCTTGATGAGATTACTTCACTTATTACTGGGTATACTTTTCTATGCTGGGACTAACTAACCAATTGTGGAAAATGTTTTATGAAAACTAAAAATGTATAACATTTTGTAAGACTGCTCTTATACTATATACTGTATAGTATAATATAGTGTAAAAGCTATATTCACTGCAAGCAGCCTTTTCCCCAGGTAACTACGTATGCCTGTAGTTCTATGAAGTCCTTTGTCGTCTTCCATTTTCCCATTTTGTTGTTAGCTTACCTTTAGGACCTGCTTGGCCCCGCCCTTAGCACAGTGTGAAATATACTGTAGTAACAACAGCAATATGAGGTTTTCCTGATGATGTTAATCAGCACAAGGATCTCTAATACAGCAGAAAAACCAGCTCCTGATGTAACCGACATTCACCTCCCCCCCACTGAACAACAAAACTTCATCCCTCACACGAATTCCTTTGTGCAGGATGAGGCTGTGATGTTCGGTGCATCTGACAAACGAACTTTGAAATGAAGGAAAGTAAATTCCAACACCTCAGTTCTACCATAAAGCCAACGACTTAGCTGGAAATGGCCTATTTCCTAGTGGGGACCGATTAAAAACATTGGAATTATTTGGTTTACCACACTGCCCACAGGCATTGTTCTGTCAGGATTACACTCACACAAATACACACAAATGTACAGAATGGCTTAAACACACTCACCCATTTACACGCAAATGCAGACAAAATGCACGCAAACTTACACTCAGACAAACAACCCCCGACGCGCACACACGTAAAACTATTCCATGTGTGTTTTCAGAAGCGTATCAACCATCCCGAACAAATGGAAAGATATCACTTGACCACAGGCTATTCCTATCTGGGAGTGTACCGACTTAGATTAGATCCATACGATGATTAGAAAGGAGTCAAAGCCTCCGTTTTATTACATGATATTAGCTGACATCTGATGCTGTGGTTTCCATCTCATTCAGCTTCCCTGTCGCAGGGATGTGGTCAGTTCCCTTTTCCAGTATCCTTCTCTGGAATTGGACATCTCAGTTATTTCCTGAATTGATTGAATTGACATTTTACGGATCTAACTCCCATCTGTGGCCCGCTGGCTTACTGCCCACGGCTGCCAGATTCCGGTTTCATGCTGTCCATTACCCTGTTTGTTGTCTCATTGCCTTGTCTCTTCTCTCACTTCTGTTTGTCTCAGCTTCTGCTAACAACCATGCCTGGCAATCCCAGTCACGTAAGTATCCTTTCCTTGACCATGCCTTGTCCTCGTGCACCTTCGACACTAGGCTAGTGTGTCAGCCGCACGCGCTCGACGCGTTGCTACACGCGAGACAAAACACAGAAGCCGTCGTGTTTAGATATTGTTGTTCTACAGTCATCTCACATCAACATGTTTATCGCGACGTAGCTTCCATGCATTTGTTTAATTCCTCTTGTTCAGATAAAGACATGCCCGGACAGTCTTTGAAATGTGTTTATCTAATGACATTCCCCAGTGAGGAAATGTTATATGATTTGTTTCAACTTCGATGATATATATTTTTTATGAAGAAATGCTTTCCTCAATTCCCTTTCTTGACCGGATGTCATTACATTCATGTGATGTAATCACAGTGTAAATGGAGCATTTCCCTGAAAATTTAACTGTCCACCTCCTGTCCCCCCATGGCCCCTCCAGTGCGGTTCGCGCCATACCGGCCTCCGGACATATCCCTGAAGCCCCTCCTCTTCGAGGTGCCCAGCATCACCATGGACTCCGTGTTCACGGGCCGCGACTGGCTTTTCCAGGAGGTCGACGGCCACCTGAACAGCGGCAGCAGCGGCACCAACCGCGGTGTGGTCATCGTGGGCAACATCGGCTACGGCAAGACGGCTATCATCTCCCGTCTGGTGGCGCTAAGCTGCCACGGAACGCGCATGAGACAGATCGCCTCAGACTCCCCGCAAGCCTCGCCCAAACGTAGGCTCAACATTTAACTCATGTTAAATGACCACAACCATCTAGTAATCCTTGAATAAAGCTTCAGGTGACGTACAGTATGTGGTGTTGTTTTGGGGAAAACGTAATGTCGGTAAAACACTTTGGTTTGACTCCTCAGACGGAGAACTGCCCCTCACCCAGCCCCAGCCAACTTACAACACTGGCACCCTGGGAGGCAGTAGCTGTCCCGGGACTCCTGAGATGAGACGACGACAGGAGGAGGCCATGAGGAGACTGGCATCTCAGGTCAAATTATACTTCAATACATCGTAAAAAATGGGTATCAAATTAGAGAATTTTCATTTAGTAGAGGAAAATGGAGACTTTGTGCATGCCCATTCCGTTGTTCGTTACTTATTCACATGGGAGTGAGGAAAACTATTCCGTTTTCTGTGTGAAGTGTCTGTATTCAAAGCCAGCTCTTTAGGTTTTAATTTCGGCATGTAAACGTTCTTTCTAACAACACTTTCTCTTCCAGTAGAGTAAACTTGTTAACATCTAGGAACGGGTTCAGTGTGAAGCTGAATTAGATATGACTCATTTATGAAGTGGTTGATCCACACCGCTTCCACACTACTCACGTCATCACGCCTGAGTCTTCCTCTCCCTTATCCCCTAAACGGGGGTGGCACACGCACCTTGCCATCTGTAGTTCCATCCCTGGCATCCTCTACCCATCCCCATATCCCTTAGTCCCATCCCCTACCCTGTAGTCCCATCCTCTACCCATCCCCATCCCCGTATCCCTTAGTCCCATCCCCTACCCTGTAGTCCCATCCTCTACCCATCCCCATCCCCGTATCCCTTAGTCCCATCCCCTACCCTGTGGTCCCATCCTCTACCCATCCCCATCCCCGTATCCCTTAGTCCTATCCTCTACCCATCCCCATATTCCTTAGTCCCATCGACCAATCCCTTAGTCCCATCCTCTACCCATCGACCAATCCCTTAGTCCTATCCTCTACCCATCGACCAATCCTGTAGTCCCATTTTCTACCCATCCCCCTATTCCTTAGTCCCATCGACCAATCCCTTAGTCCCATCCTCTACCCATCGACCAATCCCTTAGTTCTGTCCTCTACCTATCGACCAATCCATTAGTCCCATTCTGTACCCATCCCCCATCCCTTAGTCCCATCCTCTACCAATCCACCCTTCCCTTAGTCCCCTCCTCTACCCATCCACCCTTCCTTTAGTCCCACTCCCCCATCCCTTAGTCTCAACCCTCTCCCCACCCCCCTATCCCTAAGTCCTCTCCCTCTCCCCTGCCCCAAGCCTGCTGCATTATGCAGATTTGTATAAAAAAGAAAAAACAACTATGCCTTATGAAATATGTATACCTGCAGAAAGCCATTTCCCCGCCAAGCTTTTAGATCTCGAAGCATTAATAATTGAACTTGCATCCTCTTTTCTCCCTTTGTTTTAAGCTTTGTGACTGAAAATTATCATTCCATCCTGATTGTTTTTTAGTTTTTTTATTTCTGCCATTTCCTTGGTGGAACAGGAGAACAGAGGCTGGTGTGCCGGGCTTCTGTCAACTGTTAGATCTCCTAGTTCCCTAGCTGGTTACACCTGACGGGTGGCACCGCTTTCCAATTGCCTTACCTCAAATATTTTTTCCTCGTATTACTTTTCTTTCCTCTTCCTTATCATTTCATCTGTTCTTTGTGTTATTTTCTTGTGGCAGTTTATACAGTTTTGTGCCATGATGAGTATTTTTTTTTACGAATACACAGAGGTTATTTTTCTGTATTCTGCTTATAATATTTGAAAGGCCCTGTGCAGTCAAAAACATACACTATAAGATTTGAAAAATACAAAAAAGAAAATGTTAGAAAAGATGTCTGAAACTAGTCTACCTGGGTGGGTAGATTTCAGTTCAGCAATGTGAGAGGCTGGGTTCTTGCTATCAGGTATGTATTTATACAGATAAATCTTCGTATTATTTCCCTAACCCCCATAAAACTAGATTGAGCCTCTCAAGAGCCAAAGGAGGTTTAGGAAAATACTTTATTACAAATATATTTTGGAGTATATACGAACAGGAAATGCACACAGTGATTTACTGGACATAAAGGGATGATTTAAACATATAATAAAACTGCATGGGGACTTGAATGTTTTTGCTCCTGTAGCTGTTCGTCGCAACACGGAACTAAACCAACACTCATTCACATGTATCTGTTCTCAACTGCAGGGAGCTCTGAATTATTGAATATCTTAGAACCCGAAAAGCAAAACAAGAATTATTATGCTTTCACTGCAATTGAGTCGACTTAATCCCAAATAAATTGTGGCAGCGCAGCTTATATAAAATCTGATTGTCATTGGCAAAAACAAGGTTACGCTCATTAATCATTAGCCTTAAGATAACATTTCAATTTCATTCATAATCTTTTTTTTTGCCCACAGTACGTGCTGTCGAGCGTTACTCCGCATCTCCAACTTCACAAGTAAATTGTTAGTCATGTCTTCCTCCATCTCTATTGCTCCCAGGTGGTGGCGTACCACTACTGCCAGGCGGACAACGCCTACACGTGCCTTGTGCCGGAGTTTGTCCACAATGTGGCGGCGTTGCTGTGTCGCTCGCCGCAGCTCATCGCCTACAGAGAGCTACTGCTCAGGGAGCCACACTTACAGAGCGTGCTCAGTCTGCGCTCCTGTGTTCAGGATCCCCTAGCCTCCTTCAGAAGAGGAGTTCTCGAACCCCTGGATGCACTGTATAACGGTAACTTCGCTCACACCTTGCCTTTGTTTTCAGTTATTTGTACACTGAACAATATTATAAATGCAACACTTTTGTTTTTTATTATTTATTATGAACTGAACTCAAATATCTAAGTACACAAAAGGCCTATTTCTCTCAAATGTTGTTCACAAATCTGTCTAAATCTGTTAGGAAAAGTGAGCACTTCTCCTTTGCAGAGATAATCCATCCACCTCACAGGTGTGGCATATCAAGATACTGATCAGACAGCATGAGTAATTGCACTGGTGTGCCGTAGGCTGGCCACAATAAAAGTCCACTAGAAAATGTGCAGTTTCACTGTATTGGGGGGGGGGGGTCCGGGAGAGTCTGAAAACCAGTCCCTCACGCAGTGCAACACATCAGGTTGTTCCCCGATGAGGAACAAGCGAACAGATGAGCTTCCCTGATACGGTTCCTGACACTTTGTGCAGATTCAGTGGTTATGCAAACAGATTGTTGCAGCAGCTGTGTGGGTCTCAGACGATCTTGGAGGTGAAGGTGCTGGATGTGGAGGTCCTGGGCTGGTGTGGTTACATGTGGTCTGTGGTTGTGAGGCCGGTTGGATGTACTGCCAAATACTCTGAAACGCCTTTGGAGACGGCTCATGGTAGAGAAATGAACATTCAATTCACGGGCAACAGCTCTGGTGGACATACCTGCAGTCAGCATGCCAATTGCATGCTCCCTCAAAACTTGCTACATCCGTGGCATTGTGCTGTATGATGGAACTGCACATTTTCCAGTGTCCTTTTATTGTGGCCAGCCTAAGGCACAGCTGCACAATATTCATGCTGTCTGATCAGCATCTTGATATGCCGCACTTGTGAGATAGATGGTTTGTATTGGCGAAGGAAAAATGCTCACTAATACAGATTTAGACAGATTTGTGAACAATATTTGAGAGAAATAGGCATTTTATGTACATAGAGAAAGTCTTAGATCTTTGAATTCAGCTCATGGTGAATGTGGGAAAAAAACAAAAGTGTTTGTTCAGTGTAGTAATTGAATATATGCGGTTGTATTAAAATGTTCTAAACATGGATAATTTAGCAGTTTAAACTGTTAGAATTTTATAGCACCAATTAAATTGAGCTTTAATGCTTTTTGATACAATCACGTGACGTGGTAAGTAATGGCTAAATCAATACTGATTTATTATATATGTATAATAAATTATCATGATTTTAAAATCTTTCCTGTATTTTAGGTATTCAAAAGAACACTTCTCTAGATCCATATTTGACCATATTTCAATTGTCAGTAATTGGATCTGAAAAAATGACGAGACATGGCTACCTTCAAACTGCTTCTATTGCATCACAGAGAATATATTCCTTAGAACTGAAAATCCACTGAGTGTAACTGAGAAAGTCATTAGTTTGTATCCAGAGCAGCTTTGTTGCAGAAAAAAAGCTGTCATTTAACCCCTAGAAGCGCTAGATGCTGTCTACAAAGGCGGTTACACCCACTGTACTCTATGACAGTCCGTGATTCTCAAAACACTTATCATTGATTTTAATAAGGAAGGTCTGACTACATTAGCAGAACATCAACTGTAATCTTTATCTATTTCATGTTAACTCTATTTTGTGTGTGCATGTAATTCAGAGAGGAAGATCTCCTTTGAAGAGGACCTGGTCATCCTGATTGATGGACTTAACGAGGCAGAGTTCCACAAGCCTGACTATGGAGACACCATCGTCTCCTTCCTCAGCAAAACCATCAGCAAGTTTCCCCCCTGGCTCAAACTGGTGGTCACTGTTAGGACCACATTGCAGGTAAACATTAGACGCATTATTGTTCTCTGCCACTGATGTAAGTAGCTATTCAAAAGATAACATAGACATCATCTGTCGTATAATAGTGTACTTTAAAGGGTTAGGGATCATCATTCCTCTGTGTTACATCCTATATTTGTATATGTGCAGAATGGTCTCATGTAAACCTTTTTATGTAAATATTTGACAGCCAAATTCGTAAAATATATTACGTAATGCCAAGTAGCTTTAGAGTAAAGGCCGGCCTTTAGAGGCAGTGGTGAGCGCAGTACGAGTTTAATAGAGGGGATTTTTGGAAGAGCATTGGGAATGGTGGATGGGCGGAATCATTCCAGATATTCACTCCAATGGTCGGAGGTACAAATCCAACCAGAAATGATTTTTTCCCTAATCATAATCCAAACATTAACCCCAATGCTGTGATATGTTAACCAAACCTTAACCTTACATTTTTCATTTGATAACCTTAACCCAAATCTTAACCTCAGGGCTGTGATATCTAACATTGACTGTAACCTTAAAATGCATTCGTAACATGATATGTTTTAGGACCAGTTGTAACATACATACATTTTTATTAGCATCCATAACATGTGAAACGTTTTAGCAAATTTGTAAAGTTTTATACATTTTGGTAACGTATTGTAATGTAAACATATCATATGACATCGGGTGTCACAAATTTCCGTATAAAATGTTTTGTATTTCCCTGAGACCATGTTGATATTTAAATAAACAAAATGATTGTTCCACTCAGTACTGATCTGACAGCACTCACTTTTCCCTCCAGGAGATTACCAAGCTGCTTCCATTCCACCGGATCTCTCTGGATGGCCTGGAGGAGAACGATGCCATAGACCAGGACCTGCAGGGTTACATCCTGCACCGTATCCACAGCAGTCCTGAAATACAAAACAACATTTCTCTCAATGGCAAGATGGACAACACCACCTTTGGCAAGCTCTCTGCCCACCTCAAAGCCCTCAGCCAGGGCTCTTATCTGTACCTCAAACTCACCTTTGACCTTATAGAGAAGGGTTATCTGGTCCTCAAAAGCTCCAGTTACAAGGTAAGCCTAGCTGCTTCTTTATTTAGTAAGTTGTATTGATTGTTTTAGCTGGATGTATTTTGCTTCCTAATTTTCATCATCATTTCAAGACCAAAATTGAGGTTGTCTAAGAACATAAATAGGATTAGTTGCAGAGTTAGTAATAAAAATCATTATTGATTTCCCTTGAACTGGATGTTCCATCTTTTTAGTATTGGTCAATATGGACACAGAAACAAAGCATTTACTGTGCATTTGAATATATTTTTGTTGTTGTTGTTGTTGTTGTAATGTAAATATACATTTCCAAAAGAACAATAGTTAAACATCTACTGTAGGTTCTGGAAAAAATACTAGTTATGCAAATTAGCTTTCAAGAACCAAACTACCTGGTTTAAAATAATATTAATGTTGTTATTAATCACTTCAGTCTGATTGATTGATTGGCATCTTTATCAAGGTGGTGCCTGTCAACCTTGCTGAGGTGTACCTGCTACAGTGCAACATGCGGTTCCCCACCCAGTCGTCTTTTGAACGGGCCCTCCCCCTACTGAACGTGGCCGTAGCCTCCCTCCACCCTCTAACTGACGAGCAGATCTACCAGGCAATTAACGCTGGCTCTCTGCAGGCAAGTAGCACTCAAACAGGGAACTGTTAGCATTTACCATAGAAAAACCTGGTGACCTGTAGCCTTCATTGCTATTAGTCGCCAGACACCAACTGGTGTGCATTAGATAACCACGATAATACCTTTGAACAACAGAAACCTTAGTGAAGCATCTGTGAATGTGCACGGCTAACAAGCTGATTGTTAGTTTGAATCTGTATGCTACAGGGCACATTGGACTGGGAGGACTTCACACAGCGCCTGGACAACCTGGCACTCTTCCTGGTCAAGAGGAGGGACGGGACCAGAATGTTTGTTCATCCATCGTTCAGGGAGTGGCTGATCTGGAGGGAGGAGGGGGAGAAGACGAAGTTCCTCTGTGACCCCAGGTAAATTCTTGGATTATGTCAGATGTGTACATGATGGATGGCTGGATGAGGTTGGGTGGGTGGGTGAGTTATGGATGGTTGGATGGATGGATGAGTTTAGATGGATGATCGATGGATGGACGATGGATGGGTGACTGAGGGGTGGTTGGTTGGATGGATGAGGATACATGGATGGATCTGGTTAGCAACAGGAAACACTAATCCAATTTTGCTTTTGCAGCCATTTCAGTCAAAGGATTATTAGAATCATGAAGAAATAAGCAGGACATTTTGGAGGAAAGTAGGACATCTTTGGAGAACCAAGGAATTTAGAAAATGCTACAGGAATCCTAGCCTTAGCAACCCTATTGTAAACTATACTGTATGTGTGTGGGATGGTGGAGTCATTGAAGTGTTGTTTACAGCTAATGATATTGATGTGTATTACAGCCATGAAAAAATTGTTTGGCTTGATACCACTTTGTTTGGATAGTCTCAAAATAATGTTTTGAAGAGTTTCCTTGAACTGTACCATTACAACTAACCATCCACAAGCCATGCCATTGCAGGCGTAAAGAACAAAACACCTAATACCAGCTTCATCGGATACTGGCCTTTGACAGAAAGGAAAAAAACAGTTATGTGTTTCTACTGTGTACTGTTCAACCAGGATGAGTTATGATGAAGTGTGGCCTTGCTTGTGTCCATAAATTGAAGTGTCACAGGCTTGCTTTTTACTTGCAGTCAGTTGCTGCTTGCTCTAAGGAAGGTGCCCTCAAAATAACCTTTTGAGGAAGGTGCCCTTAACCTAACCTTTTGTGCAAAATCACATGATTTTTGTTCCTCATGTTCCTATTTCCCTGTAGGAGTGGCCACACCCTGCTTGCCTTCTGGTTCTCCCGGCAGGACACCAAACTGAACCGGCAGCAGACCATCGAGCTGGGACACCACATCCTCAAAGCACACATCTTTAAGGTACACAATGTCACTCTCCACATGACTACTCACACCGCACACACACAGCCAAATGGAGACATGCACAGACACACACATTTGTGCGCTCACACCATATCTCAAGACAATGAGAGTTTAAATTGCTTTTATATTTCAGGGCCTAAGCAAGAAGGTTGGAGTTTCCTCATCCATCCTCCAGGGACTCTGGGTTTCCTACAGTACAGAGGGCCTGTCCACTGCCCTGTCGTCACTCCGAAACCTCTACACGCCAAATATCAAGGTAACATTCCAAATTATTTTCTGTTAAATTGGAGTTAAGGTTATGTGTATATATATATATATATATATATATATATATATATATATATATATATATATATATATATATATATATATAT
>JACXGJ010009869.1:0-23243 GCA_016801105.1 Esox niger | reverse complement strand
GGAGGGCTGTATTGTTGGGTATGAGGAGGGTTGTAGTGTTGGGTATGAGGACGGCTGTATTGTTGGTTACAAGGAGTGGTGTATTGTTGGTTATGAGGAGGGCTGTATTGTTGGGTATGAGGAGGGTTGTAGTGTTGGGTATGAGGAGGGCTGTATTGTTGGGTATGAGGAGGGTTGTAGTGTTGGGTATGAGGAGGGCTGTAGTGTTGGTTACAAGGAGTGCTGTATTGTTGGGTATGAGGAGGGTTGTAGTGTTGGGTATGAGGACGGCTGTAGTGTTGGTTACAAGGAGTGCTGTATTGTTGGTATTGAGGAGGGCTGTATTGTTGGGTATGAAGAGGGTTGTAGTGTTGGGTATGAGGAGGGCTGTATTGTTGGGTATGAGGAGGGCTGTAGTGTTGGGTATGAGGAGGGCTGTAGTGTTGGTTACAAGGAGTGCTGTATTATTGGTTATGAGGAGGCCTGTATTGTTGGGTATGAGGAGGGCTGTAGTGTTGGGTATGAACAATTAAGCTATAGTGTTGGTGAATTAGCCTGGTTTCATCTCTCCTGTAACGCCACTCCTTATGGACAAGTCCTCTTATTGGCGGCTAGCTAGGCATTTCTTCATCAGCCCATTCTTATGTAAACTGGTAGAATCAGAAATGCACCGGAGATGGGATGAAAGACCTTGTATCCAAAATTGCACTGTATTTTTTACTGAATCACTTGAGTTCCCATGGCTTTAAAAACAGCAGTAAGCAATGCATTGACAAGCGCTTTGTGAATGACTTTGATACACCACCACCAATGCTCTAAATTGTATTATTGAATAGGGCAGATTGCATATCGTAGGAATGGGCTCACGGTGGTAAGTCTATTTTGGTGACAAGTATTGAACACAAGCAGAGAGCAAGTGTAGCAAATAACACTGTTCTCCTTCCGTCTTTACAGTAGGGTTCTTTGAAGGTATGTGCTGCTTTGTTAATAGAACACGGTTTTATCCTCATTGTCACCATCCTAATGAGAATACAGAGAGGGATGTAAATGGGGTTAGCATTAGCGGCGTGTGTCTTTGTGTATGTAGATGTCTTGTTACCTCACATAGCAGAGATGCTCTCTGAAATAGTGTCTTGAAAACCCACTGTGCTCCCATTAGGCAATGTATTGTTGATGCGTCTGACTCAGGCAGATGTGTGCTGTTAATGTCAGTCTCCCGAGGACGGACAGATACTGGCAGTGTTTACTGCCTACTGTTTCCTGGCCCATTGTCTCGAGCAGTCCTGCGGTATTGGTGCTGCTGTCGGCCTCATTAGTGCGTTTGACATTTTCTATATATATTCCAAATGAATAAACCATTTTCTTTTTAAACAATACAATACAGATAAAATAAAACTTCGAAATAAATAAAAATATACATAAACAAGTGAAATACATTACACATCTTTTGAATGTCTTTTAGGACTGAACATCACTCGAAGGCTCATGTGAATAGACTCTCATCTGATTCCTCAAATTCCTGCATCTGAGAGTCCACCTGGTGCGTTGTGGTTAGCTATAATGTGTTTCCTCTATCGTTTGATCACATTGCCCAAACTAAGAGATTAAGAGAAGTTTCCATTTAGATTTAGTTACTTTATCCCTTTTTCAGTGGCTATTATGGTGCTAATTAAGGACACATTTTGCACCTGCATGGACATGCTGTTTTCTAATATATTGTATACAAAACCAACAGCATATTCATAAGCTGGATATCAGTCAAATGCACTGGTAATCACAAGGAGTCGCAGGGGTTGGATGTTTCCTGAGAACACCCATCATGTCAAGCCTTGCTCTCATACCACATGGACTTTGAATATCTATGTACTGTACCTGTATAGCTGATTTTCAGATGTTGAAACTCAGTGAAAAAGCATTGTTAGGACATCTCCCCATGCATTACTTTGTCAACCGCTTTGTACAGAAGGTTGATGATATCCACACGTCATTTACCCAACCTTTTGAGTCCATTGGACCCTCACACACCAGGACTGATCTATACATATTTTAAATACGATTTTCCGGGATTTCTCTGTAGCAGTGTCGGGTCACTCAGCAACATGCCTCCTTCGACCTAATACTCTTCTGTCTTGTCCAGAAGACCTCTGGAGCCCTTCTCCTATTCCTTCCTTTCCCTCATCACTGACCACCTCTGATTTCAGTTATTCCACCCTTCAAGAAAACAACACTTGACCCCTGTGACATAAAAAAATGTGCATCTCTCTCACAACATTCTCCTTGTCCCCAACCAGTCAGGCTTCAAGATGGGACCACTCTCTTCTGTGTCACGGAGGGTTTTTGTATTTCTCGTCTATTGAGCTGTCCTCTGACTTTGACCCTATGAACCATCATATTCTCCTTTCCAGTCTCTGTTCTGGGGGTCTTGGGGTTTGCTCACAGCTGGCTTGCTACTTGGCAGGTCACTCATGCCAGCTGAGGTGGGGAGGTATCGGGTTTTCTATATGAGCTCTCACTATTACGCTGCGTTTCCACTGGTGCGGTTCCACTAAATTCCAGATTTCTTTCTGTTTCCACTGACACGGTCCAGGGCCATTCGGCTACTAGGCCAAGGCCGAATAGCTCAACTCTCACTTGGTGCAAAGCCCAGGACTTTAGGACTTAGGGGCGGGGTTTGTGGATTGTGCGTTACGTGGCATGAAAACACAGCATTTTGTCCTATTCGAATGGCGATGTGTAGCTTATCATTTGCTTAGTGTTTAGGCTTTTCGTAATGGTTTTCATCCGATCTAGCAGACCCATATAAAACAAAAGAAAAAGAAGCAACAGTACAGGGAAGCAAAGACTCAGAACAGAAAGAGTTGGAATGACCGAAGGTAATACGATGCCATGAACTCAATAGAAAAACGGAGCGCTGAGACTGAGATGTAGCCTCCACAACCTACTGTATAGCAATGCAAAATTACCTGGGAATTCTCCCAATCCCTTCAGTTAAAGGCAGATAATTTTAACAAAATAAATATTAAACTGGTTTAGTTGCAGTGTCATGCGTGTATGTGGAGATGGAGACACTCGCAGGTGTTTGAGGAAGACATTTGTTTTATTACTTAAGTTCAACTGCCGTTTTATAAACAAACTGAGCGTACTGTATATTACTACCAGAAAAAATCTTGCCTTTTATTTTTCATAACTGGAAAACCAAATTGCGTTGATAGTTTACTCCACACTCCTCACATGAGCCTCCTCCTTAAGTCCTTGGTAAGAAAGGTATAGTGGAAACAGACACGTCTGGAGCCAACATTAGCATCCAACATTAGCATCAATCACTGGTGTGACCCTGGTGCCGGGGGACAGCACCAGTCGAAGCGCAGCACTAGTGTCCCCTGGGACTCAGTTCTAAGCCCAGTGGAAGCGCAGCACTAGTGTCCCCTGGGACTCGGTTCTAAGCCCAGTGGAAGCGCAGCTCTAGTGTGCCCTGGGACTCAGTTCTAAGCCCACTTCTGTCCTCCCTACACTCCGAGTCACTTCCTTATAAATTCTTTCCTATAATTGCTATGTGGGTGACAGTCAAAAAAGCCTCTGACACTTACCTGGAAATACACATATCTGCCAGCCTTAATCTTAACAAAACAGAGCTGCTATTCCTAAGCAGGTTTATACTCAACAATGTTCATAAAGTAAAACTTTACCTCACACAGAAAGCCATATCCATACTAATCGGGCACTGGTTATCTCTCGGATGAATAAATATAACTAGGTGTTGGTAAGGCCTAGTGAAATAATGCATGCTAAAAACTATCCCTTGTTACACTGATTTTGTGAACAGCTGCTTTATTGAGTAAAGTGTACTTAGTATTAATGGGTGGTTTGTTTGTTCAACCTAGCTACTGTATCTTAAGATGAATGCAATGTGAGTCACACAACTGAGTCACACCGGATTTGAGTATCTAGCAAATGACAAAATGGAAATATATATGGGTTGAGGGTAAAACATCCCACAGCAAAACCAGCAGGTGCTTGCATAAGTAGACAACTAATTATCCATCTGTAGATATAAATAATTAACACGCAGACGGGTGAAGCTGAGTGGGTGGTTTTATGTTGTCTTGTTATGCCTAGTGCCCTTTGACACAGGGCCTGGGGCTTAGTACTTCTTTTAGTACAGTGGAACTGCCTGTCCAGTGGTGTTATGGTAATTTGTGTCCCCTGGCAAGCTGCGCTAATTATACCCTGCCAACCAAAATCTGCTATTAGAATGTCCCCAAACCATGTGATGGTCTCTGGACCTGTCTTGTGTCAGCTGCAGGAGGCTCTGGGGCTCTGTTAACATGACAGGAGCTGCAACATGTCAGTATAGCTGGTGGAGAACGGCTCTCAGTACATTAATCCACTTCACATTACTCATGTATGTGATTCACATTCATTAGTGACTACCAGTCCATCACCTACAGTACTGTATATAGCAGGGGAAATTCGACCGACACACAGTTTCAACATGTCCTGGGGACGTCCTAAGGACAGATTTTGGTTTGCCATCCATTTAATTCAGCACACAGGAAATATTAGTCAAATAAAATATGATGTGATGTTTTGACCAGCTCTCTTAAATGTCTGAACATATAAATTGAACCTATGTTAAAATGAAGAAACAAGTTTATTAATCTAAATATGAAATTAGAATTCCGTGATCAAGATGATTGGCTAAAAATGATTTAACTACACTTTTAAAGCCTAGTAAAAACTTGTTATTGTTGGCGTAGTCATGCTCAGTAGATTCTGACACTGTTTGACATCCCTTTTCACCTACATTACTTTCTCCAGTTCTTCTTCCAGTCTTAATATGAATGATAAAATGAAGATGGGAGGAACGTGGTTATCGCAGTACACTAAGAAAATGAAACAATTAGCAGTCCCGAAAGAAACTGGAATAAAGCTCTGGGGAACTATACTATAATAAATACAAGCATAACCTTTGTGTGATTGAGAGACACAGGCGGATATGGAGCCGGAGTGGTATCCACAATCATTTTGTGGTATATAAAGGCAGTGCTATCTGTAGCACATCCCCCTGATGCTACATTTCCCTAGCGGATCTCAAAGGTGTTTCCCTCCCAGAACCCCCTGACACACACATGCTAAATGCAAATGCAGCATGAACACAGGCTCACAAACAAACGTATTACAGTGAGCAAATGTAGCCCGTAATTATTAGGGCCATCAGTGATTTTCAGAAAGTTAGATACAGAAATAAGCCGGAAATATGTCTTATGAGCACAGCGTCAATATTGTCTGCAGCCGCTATTGAGGATGTCTCTTGTCCGTAGCGAGCATGATCACATGTCATATATGCATGCAGTGTTTCAGTGATCATGGAATTGAATGGACGTGATGACAAAATTCTGGTCCCTGGTCCCTACCCTCTTAATTCAAGAGCCACTCTACACGTTAGGGCCTTATATTAGTGCCCCTTTTCCCCCGGTCCGACGCCACTGTTCCAGGCCAATACATGTTGCCAAAAAAACATTTCCTCAAATATCGTCATACTGTTAATACACTAAGATATGTTAAATCTTCATCCTAAAATATTGAAAGCAGCACAAATGTTACTATCTTCCAATATATAGTAGCCACCAAAGCACGGCACCAAGCTAGCTTATTATGTAAGGGATTACATTTAATCTCTTACTCCCCATACCCTGGCTAGACTGCCAAGCTAGCTTATTGTTAACTAGTAAGCTGCTGAGGCAATCTAGAGAGTACCTTGCTATCTAATATTCCGATTGTGGATACTGCTGAAATGACGGATATCCCTTTTAAAAGCAGAAAGCCGTTCTGGTGGCATTGTACCCAAATGTCACATTAGGCATAGTGAGCCACAATCACATGCTGCATTCCAGTCAGATGGCACCATTGACCTACTGTTGCACCTTGCCTGTAGCATTGTACCTGGGAAATCATGAAACAACTTGCATATGAGTTGTAAGTGTAGTAGATGCCTTATTATAGTGATGTCGCTGTTTCACGCTACATGTTAACCGACACAGCCTTTTCAGCCCGACTTCTTATTGTAGTGATGTCGCTGTTTCACGCTACATGTTACCCGACACAGCGTTCTCAGCCCGACTTCTTCACATTTCAGCTCCAGTACGGTCATTTATCACAGAAGAGAGAGAGTGAAAAGATAGAGATTCTGCTTCCTTAACAGTTACAGGCAGAAATCACAGTATCAGCTTCCTATACTTCTTGAAGGCTCCAATCATTTTTCTGGTGGATGTTCTCATCAATGACGATGTGTCTGACAGAGACATCTCTCCTACAGAGCCTTCACACCCTGTGAAGACCCTCCAAGGGGGTGTTTGACACTCATCAGGCCTCCTAATGGTGTGGTAGTAGATGTTCTTTTCTTCAGGCTTCACTTTTGATTATTATATTACAAGATAAGTATGCTAACTACAAATTCATATTGACAGCAGCAACTGGTTCCTCCCAAATGGCGTATTTTGTTGTATATAATGCATTGGTTTTTGCAAGTGTGTTATGTAGGGAATGGAATGTCATTTGGGATGCATACTGTGTGTGTGTGTGTGTTTGTGTGTTTGTGTGTGTGTGTGTGTGTGTGTGTGTGTGTGTGTGCTGTGTATTGAAGGAGCCGGGACTTGTGTCCATGACTGAAGCCATATTTTAGCCTTGACAATGTTGGCCCCTGTAACCTGAGTGGCTGATGGATGGTGACAGGGTTGGCACATCTATTCAAGGAGAGCATGCTGGGGTAGGGCAATCCTTCACTTTTTCATCAGTCTGTAGGATAAAGGCTCTTGGTAGCTGTCGAGTGTGCGCTGTCACGCCCCGTGATTCACTCTCTGTGATTCACGCCCCGTGATTGATTCACTCCCTGTGATTCACTCCCTGTGATTCCCTCCCAGGGACATGGAAATTGACATGCACACACAGAGAAACACACACTCTTCCCTCCCTTCCATCAGGTAGAATGTAGGGTGCTATTAAACTGGCAGAGGAGAAGAAGTTGTGCCAGCAGAATGCCAGTCTGCACCTGCAGAGAGAGTGGGAGAGAACAACCACAGGCTCACTCATCATTTTATGTGTTCCTATGGTAACAAATCATTTTATTGGCTCTGCTTCCAAGAAGAATCATATATTAGCAGAAGTAAAAAGCCAATTACAAGACTTTCTCCAAATTCCATTTCCAATTTGCATTACCAATTTTATTTTTGCATTACAAACTCTTGGTGAATGAAGATATGTTAATAAATGTAAGGAATACCCATTCACTCCATTTCCAGGACACCAAATTATGAGAATAAAAGGAATGGCTCTGGGAATTTGTTCATGGCTTACAAAAGACTTCATGTTTTGTGTCCCACTACTTGTCCCCTCCAGTCTGAACCCGTACAGCTATGATGAGAGCTGTGTGTCCAGCAGCGTCGATCACCTGCCGCTGGCAGCTCTACCACTCCTCGCCATCGCAGCACCACACTACCAGGATGCCGTGGCAACCCTCATTGCCCGCGCCAATCAAGTCTACCACAGCTTCCTGGTATCCCAGGATGGACAGGGCTTTACCGGCTCGGTGAGTCTGTGCTCTGAATGTTATTATCAGAACAGAAAACCAGCCAGCTTTGGACAATGTACGGAAAGAGTTGAATAGCCCTTTTCAAAAATTCCCTCTATATAGGGCTTCACTAGACAAGTGAGACTAAACACCCTCTAAATTGTCTACCTGGCTCCCATTTGGTTATGCTGACTCACCGGAGATGAGTCATACTGCAAGGAATAGATAGGAGACGAGGACAGAGTGATAGAGAGATCTGTGGCATTCTTGGCCTAACCTCTCATGCCAGATTCAACATTTGAGTGCAATCCATTTAATAGTATCCAAATGTGTCCATGCAAAGTGATGATTCAGGCAGGCAGGCGTGTGTAATCTTCTCTACTGACATGCTAATACATACTGTACTGACATTCTAATACCTACTGTACTGACATGCTAATACATACTGTACAGACATGCTAATACGTACTGTACTGAAATGCTAATACATACTGTACTGACATGCTAATACATACTGTACTGACATGCTAATACATACTATGCTGACATGCTAATACGTACTGTACTGACATTCAAATATATACTGTACTGACATGCTAATACATGCTCTATTGTATAAACGACTCCTCCTTGCAAATTTGAATAGTCAATTAGGACGTCAGATACAAAAGCCCCCATGCAGTCTTTGTAGTTGTATAATTGCGATTATGATAAATTATGATAATTCCCTTTTTGTAATTTTTTCCAATCAATCGTGCATAAATACAAATCTGTGTATAAACCATGGGATCGGTGGGATTATTTCCATGCCGAGTGGCCAGTACAAAAGAATGTATGTACTCACTACTGAGTCAGTCCGGATTAAAGCATCTGCTAAAATAATCACATTTAAACGTTATTTAACCAGGTCAGTTGAGAACCAATTCTCATTTCCAATGACATACAATGGCATAAAGCAATAGGTCTGAACAACGCACTACAACACACACTCAGATTTGACACACTGCACACGTTCAGAGAAATAGTTTTCACAGTCCTGTCAGCTATTAGATTGCAGACTCGCAGGATGCAAAAGTTGAATCACACCCTGTTTTCCATAACATAGCTTAGGTGTGGCTTTATTGTAATTTTCACAAATACATAGTGTGCTTTTTGTAAATACATGTTTTGATCACATTGAATCTTTAAAGAGAAATGTCCTAAACAAAGAGCGTAAACCTGCCTATTCTGGTGGAGCGATGGTTTTTAACGGTGTGTGTCCTTGCTTGCTTGTGTGTGTGTGTGTGTGTGTGTGTGTTCCTGTCCAGGTGTGTCTGATGGGTGACTGTGTGGGCGGGGTGCTCTGCTTCGACGCCCTGTGTTTCAGTAGCAGCGGCAGCAGCCAGAGACAGCAGAGCAGTCCATGCAGCAGCAGAGACAACAGCACTGAGAGCCTCAAGGTAACATGACTGATTCCCTCACTGATTCCGTGACTTATTCCGTGACTGATTCCATCACTGATTCCATCACTGATTCCGTGACTGATTCCATCACTGATTCCGTGACTGATTCCATAACTGATTATGTCACTGATTATGTCACTGATTACATGATTGACTACAGTTCAATCAGCACACTAACTAACTTGTTCTGGGAGACACTCTGAGATGCTACTTGTGTTCTCGCCCTGACAGGGCTGTACAGTAGCCTTTTTCAGTTCCTGCTTGTTACTGAGGCCTTTTGCTTTCAATCTTGGGTATGTGAAGGACATGCTTAATAGGATTCAGAGCTGGTGATTGACACTGCCATTAATTACTCAACTTGTTGTCCCTGAAACACTGCTTGGTCGGAGCATTTCTGTGTTTGGGATCACTGTCCTGCTGCATGCTGAAGTGCAGTTCAATGACTTTATAGGCATTCGGTTATATCTGTGCAGACCAGATATTTTTGTACACTTCAGATTTCATCCTAAATGCAGTGGAGTTTGCTGGTGAAGTGTTCTGCAGTTGCTAGTGGATGACACAACCATGTCTACCTCATGGAGAGTGTGGACACTTGTTTGTTTGTTTGTAAGTCTTCATTATGGTAAGCATTCTTTGGTGATGCACTGTAAAGGTTGTTCTTGGTTGTCCAGGTAATTTGCCATTGCGGTACTCACCAGTGCTTTCTATTTCTTAGTGTACAAAACTGTTGAATTTGGCCCAGCTATTATTTTATGCTACTGTAAGTCTCAACAACAGTCATGTTGATTATGCTCTGTACACTGGTCCATTTGGATCTGCCTTAGCAATAGGTAAATCGCTAGGCGTGATCACATCAAGTCATTCATGTTCTGTGTGTTTTGTACTACAGAACATCGTCCCCTTATTGTGACACCAACACACAGGGCCTCCATGCCCACTGGGGAAGCTTGTTGTGATCACTGTCGGTCATCTAAACAGTAGCTGTATGTCCTTCCATTGGGCCGGTGCACTGACCCATGACAACAATACCACAAGCACCGAGAAGAGATCTAGATCTCTAGGCAAATCTGAAGTTGAGGAAACGGAGGAGGTGTTTATGTAAGGTATGGCGTTCTAAAGCACGTCTCTCACAGCAACGGGGATGGCCAACAAAAGCAGAAACGTGACCAAAGCGCTGCTCCTCGGGTAAGAGATCGGTGGGAACGATGTTTAAGGTTAATGACAAAAGACTTGGTCCAACCCTTCGCCAGCTTGTTCTAGCAAAACAAAATCGAATTGTCTTTCATTAACAGCAGTATTTAAACAGTGACACGGCGTTAGTGCCTAAAGGCATACATCTTCTCTCAATGGGCAAGCTAATGCTGAAAAATTGGCATTAAAGCTTTTCCAATGTGTAAAATGCTAGTTCTTTACAAAAGTAAGACCTGTTTGGTCCAATGACGAGCTGAAGAGTGCTTTTTGCCAAACCAGGATGACATCGTCTGGGGACAGGGGCATTCCAGCTTGACTCGAGCGATAATGTATTGATAGGCGTTAATGTATTGATAGGCGATAATGTATTGATAGGTGTTAATGTATTGATAGGAGTTAATGTATTGTGAGTTCATGTGTGTAGGTGGTGACAGTGCATGCTCCATAATGTGTTGTACCAACTTGAATATTGACTATTGCATGAAAACACCCAAATACACAGACTGGTATATTTTTGAATATTTAGTTATTCCATGGTTTCAACCTAGAACATTTTGGTCCAATAAAAAAATAAAATACAATATACTATAAGTCTCTCTCGGATGAGAGAGAAATTAACATCAGCTGCTCACTTATGTACAGTGCCTGTATTCGAGTGTAAGTGAACTTTCAGTACTTTTGTCCCACTCTCATACAGGATAACCCTGAAGACAGTCCCTGTCACAGCCCCAGCCTGGGTCTCAACTCCAGTAAGAGGCTGAGTAAGAGCAACATCGATATCTCGGCCCTGCCCAGCGATGGCCACAGCCAGGGCAGACAGCCTCTCGGCAGGAAGCAGAGTGACTCGTTTGATGACACATCCACAGGACAACACAGCTTCTTCAGCAGGTACTGTAGACAGACCACACACTGACGGAAGCTAGGCCATAAGCCTAAACATACACACATATTTCCCCAAACATTGTGAATAATTTTTCACAGATTCTAGTCATGTCATTCTACTCAGGCTGGGCTGTTTTAGAGCATTTTATAGCGTGGTTGAACACAATGCATCTACGGCAATTGATGACAGCAAGATGACACAACACATTTTTTCTGTAACTAAACAGGACAAAAATGTGTGAAAATAAGGGCCAATACTCACAATTTGCTAGTTTAATCCCACTACTATATTCAAAAAATTAATTTTACAATATGTTTCTTTCAGACATGTATTTGACATTCATCTTCATCAAATGATGTGTGTGTGAGGGCTTGTCAATCCCTTTCTGTTTTGTGATTTGTAAATGGCTGTATCTGCCTCCCAGCTAGGTCTGTATGAAATAAACCACTGTCAAAAAGATTTTCAGCAAAATGTCCATTTTGGCCTGTTGCGTCTTTTCCTGCCTGCTTGTCTGCTTGCCTGCTTGCCTGTCTTTCTATCCACCTTTCTATGTGCCTGCCTGTTTTCCTTCCTTCCTGTCTGCCTGCTCTGGGCTAATAATAGCCTATTCTGCATATGACTCTGACCACTGAGGGATGCTAGCTATAGTTTGGTGGATGGGAAGTTAGTCACTACCACTAATCGGCCCCAAGCAACCAGTGTTCTCATTCCGAAATACACACTTCAGTTCCCTGGCAACCTAGATACAACATACAGGGCACCTTACTGTGTTGTTCTCTATAGATTTTTTTCTGGGGCTTTTGTTACAAGTAGGTTTACTTATTTATCTTTGCCACTGATGCCCAGTTTGTGATTAAACACACCTTGTTTTAGCAGCCCCTGGCCTGCTGCCCCAGACCCCGCTGAGCCAATTCTCACCGCACTCTACGAGACTCCCAGGCATTTTCAGTACGCCGTCTCTTGATTGCAACGATACTGCTGTTCTGTGGGGCAGTGCCTTAGACTCCTGCACTGAACTTTAGTCTGTGGGAGATTTGACTACTTCACACAGCGTGGTTCCACAGTGTGTCCATGGTGACACATCTATTCTGGTCTTCTCCTCTGCTTGTTATTCTCTTCATTAAACCCCTGTCAGCTCAGCAATGTTGAAAATGGTGGATGATGATTAAAGAGCCTCCCAGCTTCTGCTCCCCCCCTCGGAGCATCCCAGCCTAGTCACAGGGCTCTGCTCATTCACGCTCTTATTAGAGCTGTGATTCCCAGGCATCAGTCCTCTGATAAGGGCCCATTGGGAGACCTGCTAACCCATCCACCCCAACCAAGGGATTTCACAGTAGACACTCTGGTATAAACAAAAGCCTTTTAGTCCGTTCGCAGTGCTAACACTCAGCGAGAGTGTTTATGTTGACATTTTGATCTGTCAGTTTGATCCTATATCTATAGATTTTTCTTTAGTCCTCCGTCTGTCTCTTCTCTCTCTGTTCGGTATCTTTTTCTTTCTTTTGCTAATGAAACTTTGGAAATGACAACGAGGCTGACAGAACCTGTGGCATTCAGACTCCAACAGAACGGGGTGGATTGATGGAGTGCTGGTAAGACACAGGTGGTGGAAAGACGAAAGACATAGAGAGCAGCTAGCAATGGTTGGTGGATTTGACCATAATCTTTAACTCCATGTTGGACGTAGCACCCAGACTGTTAGTGTTGGTCGAGCAGGAGGGTCAAGAGGTCATACACAGCCCTCGTTTCAGGAGGATCTTAGGCGGTAGTTGTAAGGGCATTTCAGCTGGTCATTTCAGACATCCAGCATCCCACTCACTGTTCAGCTAGAGAACTGAGTATTTCAGAATGGCCTGCTCAGGACCCAGTTTTCTCCACCAGATTCACCTATCCTCAACCGACCCGTTATTTTACCTGAATATAGGACAAGAATAGTGGACTACCAATCCATTTTACTTAGCAGAGATCAAAACATTTGCAGATGTTATTTATCCACTTCCCTCTTCTGTTTCATGGCTCTCTCCTTCCACACCTCTTCCCTGTTATCGTCCCTCCTTTTCCCAGTCTGATGCAGGACGGAGTGGACCTGCGACCCGGCAGCAGTAGTAGTCTGGTGTTGAACCCAGGGAAGTTTGACTTTGAGGTTTCTCAGTGTTTTCTGCTGGGCTGTCCACTGGGCCTGGTGTTGGCAATGAGACGCACAGTACTGCCCACTGTCCAGGGTAAGTGTTATAAAAACACATACGCACACACACAATCTACGTATCTCAGATACCTCTGTGTCTGGGCAGACTCTAATGCGAAAACCATCCTGTAATGTGCCGCCACCGCTTTTAGGGACCACATAAACCATCCTGCCACATTTCCTTCTGAACGCCTAAACATAATGTATTGTATAATAAATGCAGGCTTTTCAGACCACAGATACTATACAGCTCCAGAAAAAATGAAGAGACCATTGCACCCTTTTCTTTCCTTTCCAAAAAGTCGAAAAGGAAGGTTTTGAGTGAGGAACACAAGGGTTAAAATTAAGAGACCACTGCAAATTGATCGCTTCGGTTTCTCACTCAAAACTTTCCTTTTTGGAAAGGAAAGAAAAAGCGCAGTGGTCTCGAAATATTTTCCGGAGATGTATATAGATAGGGCTGGCCCTTCCAAATGATCTCACATTTTGTATGCATGCCGTTTCATTAATGAGCTGCCTACTGTTCTCCCTATCTGTTGTCCTATGTCCTTCAGTGAGTCACCTCCGTCCAGCCTGCACCCAGATATTCAACTTATTCTACCCCTCGGATCCCTCTGCTTCAAGACTGGAACCTCTGCTGGAGCCTCGTTTCCATAAGCTACCCCCCTTTCCCATGCCACGCTATCAGCGCTACCCAATGGGCGATGGGCGCTCCACGCTCCTAGGTGAGTTCAAGGGAAACGTAGCCTAGAAAATCAGATAGACTGTGGAGGAGAATGGGAGCCTGTATTTCTGAAGCCAGTGGAATACTTGTTTTGTCTGTCATCACTTGTAATTGTATTGTTGTGCGGTGTTCCTCATCTCTTAGTGTTTGCATTTCAAAGTCAGTGTGAAACATTAAGGGAATTCTAAGTGGATTGGTCTGTAAGAAGGCATAGCTGATGCTAGGATTTATTTGTAATGGTTTAGGGACAGGACGCCATGCACAGAGCTATAGGCCAATGACAGATTTAATAATAAAACTTGGAAATGCAAAAAACACCAAAATGGCAGGATCACTAGAACATGGCTGGCTGGCTGGCTGGCTGGCTGGCTGGCTGGCAGGCAGGCCCACATACAAAAGCAGGTAAGACACACAATAATTGAACAAGGGCTGAACAGAACTGTGCGGACTAAATAAGGAGCTAACGAGGGCAAATTACAAACTGTACAGTCAGTACTAAGTAGTATATGGATCCCATCTGGGATAAAGGGGGAGAGAAGTTGGTTCACTTTTCTACTCTTCAATGAAGCCCAGATTTATGTTAAGTATGATTTTATCCTCCTTATGGGACATTGAGCCTCACATATACCATGTCTTTGCCTCCTTCCTTCTGCCCGTGCCTCTTTTAAGATACATCTGGGGAGAAAGACAAGGCTGTACATTACACTGTGATTTACAGCCCTCATAGCATGATATCAATGTAAAACCTAAATCAAAAAGGAATGACAAGCTATTCTGTCCATGGGGTGAACTTTAAGTTGCTTCATGCTACAGTATTGTTTCCCACTCTGACACAGCATGCACAGACCTAAACACAGTATCGCCACCCCTCCATGATGCATGGAACACCAAGCAGTTCTGGCCCCCATCCATATAGCATTTGTGATTTTTCCAACATCACAAATTGTCCTTTAAAACAACAAATTATTCTCTGAGCCTCAAAATCTGTAGAATAGTATGAGATTAGCTGTAAACCAAACACACTGAATGCCATAATGCTGCAATCTATGTCACAATAAATGGAAAATAATGGAAATAACGATTTAAGCTTTTAATCTGTGTTTAATTATTCAAACTTATGACATGGCAAAGGATTTAATGCCAGCACAGAACTCATAGGCAAATCGATGCCATCTGAATTTCCCTACCAAATGACCTAAATACATTCTATGTTGACAACATCAAATCTTAATAATGTTCACGTTATATTAGTTAAGTGTCATCATAATCACCTACCAAGATATGTTCATAATCCAAAATAATAATGGATAATGCACATTCTTTTTTTAGAGTTATTGCCTCTAAATCCTCATGAATAGCCATGTAATTTTCAAAAACGGAGCCATAGACATTACCAACGACTGTGAATCCAGGACGTGGCCGTACGTTCAGTACCCTTTTCTCCAGGTCAGATCTGTACTAGCAAACTTATTGTCATTCAGCCAATGTAGGGTGTGATGGTCTGGACAAGCGTTTGGACACTTTCTTATTTTTACTTAGGATTTTACTGAGGAATTTACCAATAAAGTCATAAAAAATCCTACAATGTGATTCTCTGGATTTTTTTTCTAATTTTGTCTCATAGTTGAAGTGTACCTATGATGAAAATTACAGACCTCTCTCATCTTTTTATGTGGGAGAACTTGCACAATTGGTGGCTGACTAAATACTTTTTTGTCCCACTGTATGCTGCTAAAGGCTCAACGCCAGTGAGATGTCACCTGAATCTGAGGCATGGCGCACTATTCGATGATACGCGTGTAAGAAGAATTCAATGAGCAAGTGTTAGCAGCATTAAGTATGAAGATAGTTACATGTTCTTATCCCGCCTTGAAAATCCCCAAAATTTAAAATGGGGAAATGCTTGGAGCAACATTTAACAAAACCGCAATGCAAACATCTCTGAACCATCCAGAAAAGTTCTAGCTGTTCCAGAAGACCAGGTGGTCTCGTTCGCCCAGGCTGACATGAGGGACACTATAAAAAGAGTGAACGCTCTCACAAAGCCACTGTTCCATATGGCGTCCTTAATTGCGACTTTAGAGCAGGTGCCTGCAAGTTGATGAGCCACTTCACAGACTTCTTCAGCATGTCTCTGAAGAAAACTAAAAACACCAATGTAACATGGCCTAAATGACTATCACCCCGTCACACTCACCCATGACATCATGAAGTGCTTCAAGAGGCTTTTCATTGCTCAACTTCAAGCTCAGCCGGATCCACTCACCTTCTGCTACGACGGACCCACGGAGAAAGTCATTTCCAACTCACAGCCGCAAGACACCTACAGAACAGGAACGCCTATGTATGAATGCTGTTCATTGACCGTTGCCAAGCTCCAGACGATGGGCCTGTATACAACTCTGTGCAACAGAAACTTTCTGACTGGCTGACCTCAGGCTGTGAGAATTGATAACAACAATTCATCCTCTTCAGTGACTCTTTACAATGGGACCCCAAGGGAGTGTGTTCAGGCCTAGTTTTTCTTTCGTCTCCTATGTATGCAAACATTTAGAACTCATGGTGGAACCTCACATTCATGAGCTGTGACACTCCTACATTGCTGAAATGTATCCGCTTATAGACAAAGAAAAAGCAACTGTCTGACATGTAACCACAACTACTGTAAATTCAAGTGCACTCAGTTGCGTTAGATGGGATAAAATCACATTGGGGAATCAGCAGTTGGACTGACTGGTGTTTGCCAGGGGGCGCAGATTGATGGTAGACACATTTACACTTTAAGTAGGCTTCCCAAGTTGAGCATATTTTTTGTGCCCTCCAATTGAGCAAGGGCTTTAGGGAATAGGCGGCTATTTGGGATGCAGAATTTTAGTGTTAAAATACGTCACTCCCTTCATTATCACAGAGTCGGAATTTGGGACATTTAAAGCGGGTGACAAGTACACACCCTAAATCTAACCCTAACTTATGTTTTTTTTATCTAATTTCCTTACTAGGTCTTATTCAAGGTTCGGCAGTGAATCTGTTTTAGCTTTATTGTGTTTCTTTTTTTGCCGGCCGGCGTAAACAGAGCTGTCCAAGAAGAACGAATGTCTCTGACTGACTGACTACCCCTTGTTAAATAGCGTTGTGTTTAGCAACATGGACTCCCATGGGAGGGATCTGTGTTCCAGCCTCATCACGGTCAAAAATATTATTATAAATCATATAAATATGATTTGGTTAGGATAGACTTTGTTGGCTCCAAACTTCGCTAGGTACTGTACTTTACAGTAAGCCTAAAATGAAAATGTTTGTGGTTATATTCGTGCATGCTTTTTGGGGTAATATACAGTAGATCACAACCCCTTGCCAGGAACAAAGGGAAGGGTTTCCACGGTACTCTCGTTTTTTCACTTTTATTTTCACTAACGAAAAAGTTAATTATCATCACCTATTTTGATAGTTATTGTATCACTGTCATTCACAAATGAAAGAAAAGTTAACAGTATTGTGCTATGACATGAAATAGCACAAAACAAATTATGCGTTAGGATTTGGTCAGGATAGACAAATATTATACTGATTCTCTTGTTTTTCACTTGACCAAAAAGTAAGTTTTCATCACCTATATTAATACTTATTTTATGAGTGTCATTCACGAATGAAAGAAAAACAAACACTGTTATGACGTGAAAATTAATAGCGTTGGCAGTGGAAAGTTCATCTTCGGTTTTGCAAAATTCTTATGACTATTCCAAGTAGTAAATGAGTAGATCCAAGAATGCCAATTGCTGGCTAATAAGCTGTTGAAACAGCCAGTGGCTGTTCATTGTTCATATATGTTATTTGTGGTGGAAAATAACTTAATAAGAAATGTTTTCAGTTTAACTCAGTGCTTAATGGTGTCTAGCGAAATATTCAAACTTAGCGTGATGTTAATGCATGACAAAATGATCTTGTGTTGAGACGCTATACCGACACTCGGCACATGTGTGGTGTAGATTCATAGTGGTTGAAGACACAGCCTATCACATAGGAGACCCTGGTTTGCATCACTTCTTATGAGGGGCCGGCCGAACTAGGCTTGACTGGTTCTGTTTATTTTTATTTATCGTATTATTATAATACACATACTGTCCACTTGCAAATACCTATGAAACAGGATACCCAAAAATTGCATGGTACATCGTACATAGTCCCTCAAAAGAAAAGTTATGCTGATAAGCCATATTGAATTTTGTCTGTTAAACATTTACCTGGGTGTGGTTTAGCAGGTGAATACATATAATACAGACACCAATAGTCATTATAATAACAGTTAATATAAAAATCAAAAACGGTATTAAGATGTAACATGCAAGTAAATACAGTTTGGACACACGCTAACTGCTTTTTACCGACCGGGTGACTGTATTTCTTGATCCGTGTCTCTGAGTGCGATTATATCACAGGGTTTGAATCTAGGACGTATTGTTCATTTAGAAAGTATTCTTCAACTTGACCAATGAACAAGAAAAAATGTCATTCCTGATTTAGTGCATCTATTGACACTATTGCAAAAGTGTTACTTTTCAGGTACTCCATGCATTAAAAACCTAGATATTTTGGTCCTAAAACAGATGGATGAATGTAGTACCCCGCCAAGCACTGTTTGCAGCTTCAATTTTCCTAGTTTCTCTATTCTTGCACAGACACACACCACTAATTTCCTATGGTGCCATAATTTGGTGATTAGTTATTGGAGTGGTGGCCAGGAAAAGCAACCAAATCCAGCTGCGTGTACTAGTTTACCATCAATTAGCCCAATCTACAGAGTAAAGGCATTGCTGTGATGACTGGTAGTACAGATACAAATCGTTTTCTGTTTGTTTTTTATTTGTAATTGTTGGGTTTTTAACTCTGTATGGAGTGAAGGCTTTTGTATTGCACAGGGAGAGTTCTGTCCTTATACTTGAGCAACATTCTGTTAGCACGCAACATGCATGCACAGGCATGCCAACACACACACACACACACAAATGCATGCACACACACACACGGCCTTTAAAGCCAGCCTGTAGTGAAGAGACATTTCAAGGCCACAGTATAATCATGCCTTCTCCTCTTGGTATTTGAAAATCTCCTCCTGTCTGCAACTAACCACAACCTTGGTGCTTTTATTCCCTTAACCCCTACGGATATTGGTGCTTCATACCCTCTATTATATGACAGTGGTGTTTTGGTCTCTATCTGCTGGTTCTATTGGTCCTCAACCCCTTTATTTTAATAATGATAGAGATGCTATGGTGTTTATCTATTGGTTCTACTTGGCCTCAACTCATGTCCTTCCCACTCCTCATATTTCCTACGTCAAACATCACCCCCCTCACAAATCCTGTCACCCACCCATTTCCCATTTTCTCTCTCACTCTTTATCATTTTCTTTTTCACGGTCACCTATTGTCTTTCAACCATTTTGTTTATTTTTTGAGACAGTGATTTCATTTTTCTCTCATCTGTCTTTTTCTCTCTCTGAGACTGCCTCTCACCCTCTGTTTCCTGCTCAGCACACAGTGTGTGTGTGTGTGTGTGTGTTGTTTTTCTCTCTCAACAGAGTATGTCACTGTCAGCGTTGCCTGTCTGTGTGCAGTGTGCTGTGAAACACAAAGCCCACTAGAGAGTAAAAGAGGATGACGGCTTCACTGCGAGTATGGAGCAGGGCTGATTAAAGATAGCAGATGATTGGGTGGGCCTGGGTCCGTGTGTATGTGTTTGTGTGTGTGAATGTGTATGCCTTTGTGCATGTGTGTGTATAAAATAAATACTGTCACCACAGCCTCATATTCCACTCTTATTGACATCCAATAGAAGGCTGATTTCCCTCTCATGGAGACCATAATGGAGTACTCTGGTTGTTTCTCCTGTATTCAAAATACATACGGGGAATCTCCATGAGAATAAAGTGACCAGTCCGAGCTGTTGTTTTACCCTGGCCACAACCAGAGCAGGCCTGTATTAGCTCCACCTGATTCCCCCTCATGCCTGCCTGGCGAAGTGTCCAGGAATTGGTATTCTGCTGTGACTGTCACTTCCCTACAGACCTGCAAAATTAGACTGACAGCCACATAACGTGGAAGAGCCTCCGATGCTTTGTTTAAACTCCCCGTTAAAGGTCAGGGTGGAAAACAGAAATGGTTAACCTTGCTGGAACGGAGTGCATAATAATAGAAAGCCTTTAGAGACCAGCCAAATAGATTGTTTCAATTTTTTTTTAAATCTATCCAGACGTGCAAGCACATAAATATAAGTATATAAAGTATACTACACATACATGAACATACACACAGTACATACGCAACCAAGAGTACGGACAGCATCACAGAGCTGTGTTATGTGCATTCCTTCTTAGGGAGTCCTCTATCTGACCATTAGAGATGAGGAAGCAGTGCAGCCTCTTTAGCATTCAGATATAGTCACATAGGAGATAATCCCCATTACAGAAATTGTCTGCCCCTCTCTGTTCTGCTGCTCCCTGTCAAAAATATAATGAGTAAATACCTGGCTACTGATGAATGCACTGGTTCAACATGGAGAGGTCGTGATAGCCTGCTGGGAAACATCTCATAAAACAGGGATGTACTACTCACATCTGTGGCTTTCAACAACGCTAGCTAAAAGTAACCATGCAAACCCTAACTCCTAACTCCCTGTATCTAAACTCAGTTGTATATTTTAGCTTAACCCCTGTTCCAAAAATCCCCATGTAAAGTGCTCCTTGTTTTACTGTTGTTGGTATTTTTTATCTCAAATAAGGATTCCCAAAGAGACCTTCCTTGGCTTGCTCAACATAGCTCAAACAGATTCAAATGAGCTCTTTCAGAGGAGCCGACAGTCAATGATGCATTGCTGGTCGTGTAATGAGACAGTATCTTATCCTTTGTAAATGCCTAAGATGTTAAGGACTGACAGACAACAGATTGTGGCTGCTTCTTAAATGAATACCTCTTTCCTTTTCTGAATCATATAAACTGGTACAGCCATCTCAGTAATGGGTGACAAACATCAAACTATTAGCATTCTGGATTCGTTTAGAAAGCTGGATGAAAAATAAGGTGAAATAATTTGGGAATGTAATTGGTGGTTTGAATCTTAAATGCTGATTGGCTGAATTTAGTGGTATAAAGCAATAAGACATGAGGGTTGTGGTATATTGCCAGTCACAGCTAAGAGTTGTTCTTAGATGCAATGCATTGCTTAGTCCCTGGATACTGGGCCTTGCTGTGGAATATTGACAATATATCACAAAACCCCTAGATGCCGTATTGCTCCTATAAACCGATTACCTGCGCAATTTGAGGAGTAAAAATGTAGGCAATGTGATGTCAAACCTCGGATTTATAGTCTCCAGTGGCTGCTTGCCAATCAGCATCAGCACGTTACTGTGTATCTATTTTTTTGTATTTCTCCATTTGCATGTTATTTCCTCTTGTTTTTACCCTAACACATTTGTACTGCAGGGGTTAATTTAATCTAAGGTGTTATGTTAACCTCGTTGGTGTGAAATTAAATAATCTGTTAATGCTAACAGAACAGCAAAAACAAACAACAATGCAGCTAGGCATTTTAGTTTTAGTTTGTTTGTTTTATTGGACTGAGGTCAGCAAGACAGCAAATAAAACAAGCATTAGCCAGTGTGCACGACAGCCACCACTGACCAGTCTTTTTGCATAGCAACTATATAAAAAAAAACAAATCAATTTCTGTGGCAACATAACAAGAACTAACAACCAGATGTTGTCTGAACTATATCTTCTAGTGAAAGAATGTAGTTAGTATGAATTTGATTATCATCATATTTTTTTCTGCGAGCTAATAGACTACTTTCAGAGTAAGGAACTATCTAACATTAAGTTGTAAAATGTTTTAATTATTCTTAAAAAATTCCCAATGGGTATTACATCATATAATTTTTTACTTTTCTTTTGCATTGGTTACAATTTTTTTTGAATTTATGGGGTTTCCAATAAACCACATCTAAGAGATGTATCCAGGAACTTCATGTTGGGTCATGTATACAAGGCAAGTTATAGTGTAAACAGAGCTGAAACAATATAGATGTGTTTATACAGTCTACAGAAGAGCCTTTCATTACAATCAAGAACACTCCTGTGTCCCATTGAACTGCACCAGTCAGAACTAAGCCCCAGCGATACCACAGAATAAAATAATGAGGTATAGCAGCAACATATAATGGATAATGGAATGGAGTATAATGGAAAACAGGCAGAGAAGTCAATTACTATTTCTGGTGAAAATATGGAAAACACTATAAGAGGAAAGATTTACATGAAGATAGCATATTCCAACATTACATGCTTCGAATATCTTCTCAAAATTTTTTAACATCTTGTTTAAGAAATTATGTGAGCTTAGTGAGTTGTCATTTTTTCTGTTTTTATTCAACACTCTGTACATTTGTCATTGTACTAATTGAGCAGTCACTTGTCTGGTCACTCAATCAATACATATTAAATACAACTTATAAAGCCTGTGTTACATGAACAGTTGCCAGCTGAGGACCTGTGAGGCATCTGTTTCTCAAAATAGACACTAATATATTTGTCCTCTTGCTCAGTTGTGCACCGGGGCCTCCCACTCCTCTTTCGATTCTGGTTAGAGCCGGTTTCCGCCCTTCTGTGAAGGGAGATGTGTCATGGTGCTGGAAGGACACGGGCGCAGAGACGGTGTGGATGTAGAAATCCATTGTTTAATAAAGAAAGAACAAAAGAAACATACAAACAAACTCAAAGCAGCTCCTATGACTGGGCATGCATAGCCTACAGCTAACAACCACAATAAACCACACCCATGTGCTCAAAACAGTCAACTTAAATAGGTTCCCCAATTGGAGGCAATACACAACACCTGCCTCCAATTGGAGAGACCCAAGTGCATAGAGGTGGCTAGAGGCACCTTTATTGGCCACGTCCTGACTATGGCCCCAGCCAGCACATGGATGGCTAGGGGCATAGCCAGGACGTGACAGTACCCCCCCCCAAAGGCGCGGGCTCCCGACCGCAAGACAAGGAGAGTCAAGGGGGGGCGGGTGGTCCGGCAACAGACCGACCGGGGAAAGCCCAGCACCCGGAGCGGCCGGGACGGGCCAGGGGGGGGCGGCGCGGCCGGGACGGGTAGAGGGGGCGGCACGGCTGGGACAGTAGGGGGCGCCGCTGGCTCGGGCGGCGGTGGAGCGGCCGGGACATTAGGGGGCGCCGCTGGCTCGGGCGGCGGAGGAGCGGCCGGGACAG
>JACXGJ010009868.1:0-23244 GCA_016801105.1 Esox niger | reverse complement strand
GTGGGGGGGCCGCAGAGGATGAGGAAGAGCCGGAGAAAAGGCAAATGTACAGGTCGTCATAGGGGAATTCGGTGTCATGCCAAAAGAGTTTTCCATTGCTGGATTGCAAGGGAGGCTATCAGGCGAGATGTAGAAGAAATGTTGTGGCCAGACAGAGGAGAGATTGGAGGACTCATGGTTGAGGATATGTTCATGTTTCATGCACTTATACTGTAGTTCCTAATCTACATTATTTTGGCAGTTGAATTTTTGTTACTGTATGTTATGGTAGCCACATGCGGTAATGAGAAACATATGAATAAAAGTTTTGGGGGAATTACAGAACTGTGTGTGTCTTTTTGACAGCAATACTATTCAGTTCTCTGTATAGCGCAGACAATGTCAGAAATTTGACAGTATTTTATAGTGGGCTATTACACTATCACACTTTTAGAGTACACTGTCATCTGAAGATATGTCTTAGCATTTTGACTTGGTCTAAGCAATAATGAAGGAATCTTTTGTTTTGTGATAATTACTTATTATTAATGGATTTATTTACATTTGAAATATGACTTAATGATTCTGATTGAGGTATTGCCCTTTGATGGGTAGAAACAATGTTGTACTGTAATGTTGGAAGCAGGACACAGGCAGAATGAGAACAGAGGTCTTTGATAATGTAACTCAATGGTAACAAAACTTAAAAACAGAAACTAAAACCATGAGAATAAAACAACGTTACACAGAAAAGAAATCCAAACAACAACTAACAAGGTATATGAGGGAAGGAATAACTTGAATCAGGTGATAAGGACATAGTTGAGGGTGATAACAACTATGCTATTTCCCAGGACGTGACATTAGATAAACCATGTGATGTTAAGATTGCACATAGATTTTCGAAAATATTTGTTCAGTGAATGTGCCAAATGTGTAAACAGGTTCTACACAGAATGTCTTGCCCATGCATTTATGTGGACTCATGAACATGCATGAGTCATTTTGTCATTGTGTTGCACAGAGATCAAAATAAAGGGACAGCAAAAGTGTTTCTTTTATCAGAATCCATACCAAAAGATAATCTCAGAATGTTATGAGGAGTGTACGTTTACCCAGAATTCAGCTCAAAGCTTCATTTTGAGCATGTGGAATCTCCCATTGTACATGCAATGGTTCACCAGAGCCCTGTTTTCCCCTGAGAGTGGAGTAGCTCTGAGGCCTTGGTCGGGCTGAAAATAATCGATACCGAGAACTGAGGTGTTGAATCTGCTCCTGGTCTTGCTGTGCATGCCTTCACGGCCAGCCTATCAAGCCAATTGGAACATCAGCGTCATGGAGAGAAGAATGAGCCCAATCCGTCGTCATTATAATACATGCTGAACTATGAAGTAATCCATAAGGACACACATATGCACATCACAGCTCTTTGAGACACAGTCTCTATTCCAAATAGAATATTATTCCATTTGTTGTGTGTAACAGCCCCCCTCCCACCCTGCCACTCAATTTCATCACCTCCGTGTGGCCCTTTTCCATTTCCATTCATCCTCTCTGGACTCCAATCCCCTTGTTATTCTCAGCTAGATGAACAGTAACCCTATGTTTCCCACCATTCAATTGTTGATTATTGTGCTTACATTAATGCTGAGAGTTTAATGTTTCATGTTCCTGCTCTACAGTTCTCTATTCCTGTTATTTGATTTCTCTTTCCTGTAACACTATCCAAGTAAACTTTGGTTTTGCCAGCAACTGCATCCTGCCTCTAAGCCTTTTCCATTACACATGAACTACTTTCAACCAGGACCCATGGGATGGTCATAGAAATCCACGCACAAATGAAAGAAGTCTACAAAGCAAAGAGTGAACTTTCATTTATACATACAAAGAAGCAGACATCTAACAATGTAGATGGCTGATTTCAGAACAGACAAGTCAACTCAGCCTTAATAGTGAGAGAGCAGAAATGCATCTGGGGGGTCACAAAACGGATGATCCTCGGATGTCTTCGTCTGCCACATTATTTATTCATCTTCGTCATCAGAGATTCCATGACCAAGTCCTCAGTCAAGGCTGATCCATTGATAATACAAAACAGAGTTCTCTTCCCCTGCATTTTGCCTGGGTTACGAACAGGTTAAAACAGATTAAAACCATGTTGTTACGTACAGGACCACTACATCCTGACATACAGCCGAGAATGTATGACCAAATGGGTTCTGGGAAATGTTTAAGCCTGGTCTACAGTGTGTGATTACTTATCAAGGTGTCTGCCAGTGAGAGCAGATGATGCTTATACGCCCTGAACAAACACCTACTGCAGGTAGCATACTGATGTAGTAATAAGTGCTCAGACAGTGTTCAATGGTTTGCTGTAAACCTTTTTCACCCGGAGCCATTCCCACAGCTGACCTCAACTCTACATTATACGCTGCACAATCGGCTGCCCAGTGTTGATAATGTATAACACGCAGTAACTGTTAACCTGGAGCAGGGACACACTCTGTTCTAGGTAACTGACGGAAAGCAGTTTAGTGTAATGTAACGGCTTCTTGTCTAACCCTTGACATTACATTACTTAAAATCAGCCCAAATCATGTTTCATTGAACAAAGGCGGTAAGTCATGTATTTGTAGAACGTGAAGGGCTTGTATTAAATGTTAATAAGGGGTGTTAATTATGGGATGTCACATAATCTACAGTAGGTGATATTGACCATAAATACAGTAGTTCTGTATTCCACTCCCGTCTCTGATCCGTCTCCTGCTTGCTCTGTCGTCCAGTTTACAGGGACAACCTAAGCAGAGTTTTGGTAGTGCCGTATGTGGTATTCGACTGAGCGCAAAGGGAAATTCAATGTCTTTGAAATGTTTAATAACTCATCCCATAATCGGTGTCCACGAAACTCCCCATTAATACGTGCTGTACGTAATGAGGAAACGTGGGGATAGAAAATCTTTATTTATCTAAATATATTGAACACAACAAAATGCTAAATCTAAAGTGGTGTGGATGTTGACAGGTAACCCCTTACAGGGGCCAAACAGGCTCTACATTTGGGGTTGAATTTATGTTTTCTGAAAGAAACATTTAACAATATGGAGGGATATAATGACAAAAAATGAAAACATTCAAAGCAACATTTTCAATTCCGCTGGAGGGAAGCATTGCAACATTGCAGTATTCTCTTCAAAATGGGGACATCCACCCCATGTAAAGCAGAGGCAGTATCAGAAAGCAAGATCGGAATAAAGGAGATAAGAAAATAAATAATTTGTATTTGGAACCGACAGGGGCACAATTATTCCTTGAAGTAACAGACCACTGTTTGCAGATTCTGATGAAAGACCTATATTAACAACATGAAATAAGTAGTAATTCTTTAAAGAAAAAAAAATTAATGTTACAAATCTATTTTTCTGTGCAGGAATGGTGTGGGTAACAGTAAGACTGCTGATTGTCTTTCTCATCCTTTCCCTACACTGCTAGGCTGATATAGCAGGGTTTTAGTATTTTACATTATTATATGGTTTTCAGTCAAAAGAATATTAAACTTTGACAAGTCAATCAGTCAGTCAACTGTATTTTAGAAAGCTCTTTTTACGTTTTCACAAAGTAGTTTTACAAAAACCCCGGCCTGAACTGTTATTTTCACTTCATTTTCGCAAACAGAGCCGAGGATTCCCATGGAATTCATGATTAATGATATTGAGTGGATTGGGCAATTCCTGTGAATAAAAAGTCTGATCCACATTACTCACAAAGGCAATGAAGAAAAAGGAATGAAATAGAGGAGAGCGAGAATAAGGAAGGTGGGATAGGGGGGTGGAGAAAGAAAATGAAAATGGGGGCGAGGAGGGCAGCAACAAAGACGTTGAGAATAGTCAGCTGGTTGCTCTCATACTATTTGTCGGACACATCCCCGCTGGACGAAGACAAGTACATGAATTCAGGAAGTACTGCACCCAAAGCAGTAACCTTAGCAAACACTATGCCTTGTCACCTTACTCTGTTCACATGCTTCAGGACAGTTCATTTATTTAATAGTCATTTAAGACCCGTTCCTACTGCCAAGCCTGCTTTGCCAAAACAAAGGTCACTCAGCAGCTAGAAATTGAAATACAGGTGTGTCTAGTGTGGGTTTGCGGAAGGCTTTGAGTCTTAGTGTTATTTGTTTTAATACTATTACAACAATAGAATAATATTTGTTTCTGTAGTCGTATTAAGTGAGGAGGTTTTCTCTAGGATGTTACCAGTTGAATCAACAGAGGGGGGCATTTTTCCCCCAATGCAACTAAGAAGATCGAGTCATCCATTTAATTTTTCATGAAACCACCTGCGCTCACTGAGTGTTTCGTTATGACTAATTAAACCTTAGTATACTTTTTGTAATATACATTGTTGACCTAACAAATGTGTTTAATGCATATCAAACTGAAAACACAAACTCAATGAGTGTAAATGACATAATTGAACGACCATTAGGGAATCTGTTTATTGTAGTGGCCCAATCACTGAAAAAAACGTGATTTTTACAACTTAATTGACAGCGTGGAACAAATTCAAACCCCAAATAGTAAGTAGACTTCAGAGTATAATCTGAAGAGGAGGGCAGGGAGTGAAATGCCTGGATGGAAAGAGTCAGTTTAAGCTGACTGGCTTGTGATTTCAGCGGTCATATACCAAGGTGGGAGTGAAGGATGTCCCATGCTGTGACCCTCAGGAGAAGCTTCTGTCCTCTCTTATCTTCCTCCTCCAGTCCCTCTGTAATGAGTGAAGCCAGCCTGTAATCCCCTCTCTAAAGTAGTTTATTATACATTTTAAGTGTTGCTCTCACCTTATGGAGGAAGCCTGCAAGTAGACCAAGCACCACGGCCCACTTACCATTAACCAGCCTTAAGGAGATGAAACACATGCTTGTGGGGATGGCATAGTATTTGGTCAGAGCATGGAGTTTTGGTAGCCAGTCAAAGAAGATGGCCCAAACTAAAATGAGGGCTTTGTTTCAGAGCTTGAACATTACTCTGTTTATTCATGCAGCCAGTTTACTGCCCTGCATTAAATATTCAATAATGTTTACCCAATAACCATTGATGAGTGTCTGTTAAGGTGTACATCCCTTCCTAGCAAACAGTTGATACCCCTGAAGACATATCCCAACTTGCCAAAATCAAAACAATTAACACCATTGATAGCAGTAAAAGAAACGAATTGATAACATGTTACTGATTCACATATCCTAAGGAATGTGAATAGAAAGCTGATTCAACTTTTGTGAGAACCTCTCCAAAAATGTATTAAGCTGCACAAGAATGTATTAGCCTATCATTCTCTCATCACTTTAATTTGTTAGCTCATGCCAACCTGCAGCCTCTCTCTAAGACTGATTCATCTTGGAGGAAGACTCCAGTGTTTGTCACGTTTCCCATGATTGTTCCCAAAGCCCCCCGGGGTATTTAGTATTTCTGTGTCTGCCTGTGTGGCAACTCCTCCAGCCTCCCTCCTAGTTCACATGTCCTTAAACCTGCCACAAGTGATTACTTTTCAGTCAAAGAAACATGTAGTGTACTATCATTTAGTCAGACTGTGTGTAATGTAGGCAAGCCAGCCAGCCAGAGGAGAGCAGATGTGCTATAGGCAAGAGAGGAGAGCAAGCTGATTCATATAAATGTATGAATGTGAGAGGTCTAAAAATATCTTTGTTTTCCCCCTTTCTTAAAACCTATTCATCTGAGACATGGTCTTTCAATAGGAATGTACTATGGAATATAATGTATATATATATATATATTCCCTGCTCGTTGAAGGAGCGAGGCTCAGATGAATGAGTTATGGAGCATAGTCTGTTAGTTTACAGACGACTGCTTCTCTACCCACACGGTGAAGTCTTTAGTTGGAAGAGGATACAAGAGATGGAACAGGATACAGAGAAAGTATTTTTTCTAGTCGACATCAGGTAATCAAAGTGTTAGTTATACTAAAACCCATATGTGATCTTAAGTCTTCAAAATTGAATCAATTCATAATCTGACAAAACTCTGCACACTATCTTTGACCACCTCAGGACAAAAATACCCAAACTTACGACAGCCCTTCAGGACACCTCTAGCAAACATACAGTCCATAATACCAGCTCCTTTTGTATCCCCTATGGATTCCTTAACAGAACTCAACTTTCTGTTGTTATGAGAGGCATATATATGTTTCAGGACCCCTAAAGGTCAATGAGTAAAAAAAAATAATCAAGGACAAGATAGCCAACATTCCAATCAAGGTCTATGGTATGCATGAAAAATATCCATAAAGGAGTGGGACTGCCCCATGAAAAGGAGAAATACCTTGCTGACGGTGCTCACTACATCAAATTAATAAATATTAAAAGGGTGTGATAGTGTGCTTTGGAGGTTGCCTTTAATATTAGGATTAGGTTGAAGATCTGACAATGTTTGGGGTAAAATATTCATAATTAGAGGAAACCAGAAAGACAGCCAATGCATTCGCATTGCACTTTATATGCTAGTAGGGAGACGACCCACACACACTTTCCCCTTTGAGAATACCACATTCTATTCATAGCCCCTGACAGAAGAATAAAAATAGAAAGGTTTCTATTTCAGTGAAATTATTCTCTCAAAATGTTGCCTTGAGGCATCAGAGTTACTCATCGAAAGATATACTATATCTTCAGGCACAACATTTGAATTCTCACAGCCCACTCTGTCAAAACAGGATCAAATCAAATCCTGATCCAGGTAAACACATGCAGACAGCTAGTTGTAGCTGTGTGGGAATATAATATGTAATAGATTGAAATTACCACCAACACATTCTATCTACTGTATGAACAATGACTTTGGTTAAAAGAAATGCCATATTAAGCAAACCCAGTTTCTCATTTACAAGAGCAATTACGTACTGTATTATTATATATTTTGTAAAAAATTGAAGATGATCTTAAAGTAGCAATTTGGGATGCATGCCTTGGTCAAGGTCACAATGACCTGATCTATCTTCTCAGGGTTACAATGAAAATATACTTACTAAGCCAATTCTCTAACCAATATGCTGTCTATCACCTCTTATGACATGGATTGTGCAATATTTTAACATCAATCTTTGCAGAATTATCTCTGTCAAGATGTTTGAGATATTGTTTAAGCAGATTTGCAAGTCAAAAGTGTGACTTGGCCTTTCAGAAACATTTACTGTTTTGTTGGTAGTCAACTAAGTTTTGATTTCGTTATGTTTTTAATGTCTTACTCAAAGAAGAATTCCTCTTCCAATATCGGTATCTGTACATCACTTTTCTTCATCTGATAACCACAAAGGCTATAGGGTCATCACCAGTCTTTCTCTACCATCATAAGAACCATTAGGCCAAATAGAGTTCTGAGTATTCAAGTATTCATGGCACTAAATGTGATTCTGACTGTACCATGTTCTTCTCAGGGCTCCACACTACACTCTAGAACTGCTCAGAATTGTTACTGTGCACCTATATTTTGGTGTCCCATAAGTTTAAAAAAACATTGTCACATAATCCTTGTCACACAGTCCTAGAGAAAAAGATGCCCTGCCTCTCTGTTATTATATTTTAAGAAATATTATCACCCCATCCATGGGATATAAATGACATAGTACTGCTTTAGCCCCAAATGACTCCCTGTTCCCTATATATTACACTACATGAACACTAAATAACAAGGGCCTATAGTGTTTTAGATCAAATAAGTCCACTATTATATAGGGCACGACTTTGGATCCATTCTATGCTTTTAAGATGCAACCTCTCATCTCCTTAATGCAACTCAAATCAGCTCTCCCTGGGGCCCACTCCTCTGCCAGCGCTTTATGTTAGAGAGACTTTGGCAGAGACACAGTAGAAACTAATGCAGCTAACATGGGACTGAGCCAAAACAAGCTGGTTTCCCTACAATTTTAGGTTGAGATGGATAGGAGGATTTAGCTTCATTCAACAGACAGTGCCTCATGTGGGGATGCTAAAGGGACAGTACACCGCCTACGCTGTAACCCACCCACTGTACTGTAGCTCTGCCAACAGACTGACAAAAAACATTGTAGTTACAGCCATACATTTGATCTGGCTGCTGGTATTTCCGAAGTGCTTACACGGTAATATTGATCTATATGTCCGAAACATTGCGCTTTAATAATGGCAAATGTTAATGTGCAAGGGAAAACAGTTTTTGGGACTGCGTTAAAATAATGGTTGCATCTTGTTTCATCCTGCAGACCTAACTTGGGAAGAGCTTGCGACCCACACAGTCGTGGTTTTGATATCCTCAGGGGGCCTGTTCGAAAACATGCACCCTCACTACTGGTTCGGGATGAGATGGGTCTGCTGAATTACCTGAAGAAGTTACATGTTGAAAATAGGTCAGTGATTTGCAGCAACATTGTCACTATCAACATTATCAATGTTTTAACCAACTCTCCTTTATCCAGCGTGGTCATGTTGGACATTTATGGATGTTGGGTTTCGCTGGTCAATAGCTATTAAGCCAAGCATTCTAGGAATATGGATATTATATTTGAAAGATATGTCATTATGATTTAAAAGGACCAATGATAACTTACTAACGTATTATTCTTGTCTCAGTGTACCATAGTCTTTAGGAGATCTTAATGATACCAATGGAAGAGGAGGGGGATGTAGATTTTCCATTTGTCAACATAAGCTGGTCAGGCTTCTGCTGTCCAATAGAAAGTCTGCTTTTTAGAACACACTTTTTTATACCTCTTACGATAAGTCAAACATCTGGCTAAACACAATCTCTGAACAACTACAAACCCCTACCAAAGCATGGATGACTCTGTTGGTTTCATGTCAGGATTTTCAGATGTACATGTGGAGGCATAAAGACAGGCAACTTCCTTGAAATGTAAAGTGACCGCTCAGTGAAAAACTTTTAAAGTAAATATTTTGTTTGCTCATACCCATGTAATGTGAGTAATCCTGAGCAAGTGGACCTGAGGAGTTTGATCTGACCAATCAGCCCTCCACTCAGGTTATCTTTTTTTTCTGACAGGTATATTCACACACCTCTCAATTGTTGGGCTAAATCCACACTATGCTACAGAGAAATGCAGCATTTTTTAATATTTTATTACCATTGATTAGAAAGAAAACTTATGAATTCCTATTCTAACCAATTCTTGGTCGAAACATTGAAATCTGGAAACACTGTCATTCATGGATATATAACTTAGTCCTTAGAAATTTCTAATCATAATGACAAGACTGGTGAGAGTAATAATGTTGAATCCCTGCCACATGCATTGTGAGTCCGATGCTGTCAAACCTTCATTCTAGTCTGAGCCTGTATTTCCTTTCACACCACTGATGGATTTGCTGAGCTCATTCCTGACAGTTTTGTAAGCATTGCGTGCCACTGAGTTGTCCTGGCACATTCAGCTTACATTGAATTCTATAGTATGTGCTTAAAGCTGGATTTGTTCCTCCGAAGCTTCTGGTTAGGGTAAATCTGAATGCACACTGTAAGAACATCATATTTTACATTCCTAATGAAGCCTGTCACTAACAATGTTGGTGGGAGAATATGTAAAATTTATAGTAAACTGTATTGTCAAAAAAAATTGAATCATGGCATAATCAAAATTCTCATCGTATTTTGAACAGGAGAGTATGCAAATGCCTGCTGCTGCTGCCATATGCTTCCATCACGACAACTCTAGAGGGCAGAGCCTTGACATTCCAGGATACAACATGGCACTCGTGACAGCAGAGCTTAGATTAGTAAATATCCAATACTGTAAATATCCAATACAGAGCTAGGACATGTGGTTAGGCCCGGCACTAGAACAAATGTGTGGGACAGGCATTTGATGTCCATGGGCGGGCAAGTTTATCTAACTTACCAAATTTGAATAATAACTTTAGCAAGAAGTTAAGCAAATAACTTTAGCTTTCACTGCTTACTCAGGCTATATGATAGCAACATACACAGCTGTCAATCAAATTCGAAAGCTTTCAGCAACTGCAGTTGTTACACATTCTTTGTAGCTTAGTGATCACAATCACTAATATCACTAATAAAGCACACCATCGATCATATAGTATTTGTAAATGAAGGAAAGAAAGCAACATTTCCAACAGTCATCAGTTAAAGCTGCACTAGCTAGGATTTCTTTCAGGAAAGAAATACGTTTTGTCCCCTTTACATGATGTGCAAGATAATGAGGCCCTCTATTAATTATCTTCAGATCTAATGAAAGTGATAGCGAATCCAGTTAATTTCATCTGGTGTTTCCAGTAGGATCCAGCTAAAATAATCCAGAGATAGTTACCAGGGTTGCCAGACTTGATTGACCCGCAGACTCCAGAAAAAAAAACACCTGAACCAATACAATTGTATCTGTAAATCGACCTGCCCAAGGCCACACTGTCATAAATAATATCCCAAACATTCAGGAAACCTCCCCATCTGGCAACATAGCTACTGAACTAAACAAGGTTAGCTTGTAGCTTCCCAACATCAGTTTTTGTGCACCAGATCTTTGCGTGCTCTATGAGATGAGGACAAGTGACTTGCAATTAGTTGCTGATTTGAAACTACAGAACATGATGTTTGATGGGATAAGTTTTTACTTTCCCCACTCAATCTCCAAAATCTACACAATATTGTACCATTTACATTTTTCTAAAATACAATATACAGTGGATATAAAAAGTCTATACACCCCGTAATTTGTTTTTTGTGATTTAAAAGAATGAGACAAAGATAAATCATGTGACCTATAATGTAAACTATTCAACTAAAAATAAACTGAAACCTTTGAGGGTGAACAATTTAAAATAAAAAGGGTAAAAATAATTTCCAAAGCATTAGATATACTATGGAACACAGTGAAGACAGTCATCAAAAATATGTCACAACAGAGACAATACCAAGAACTGAACGTCCCTCCAAAACTGATGAAAAGACGAAAGGAAAACTGTTCAGGCAGGCTTCCAAGAGGCCTACAGCAACATTAACGGAGCTGCAGGATGTTCTGGCAAGTACAAACTGTGTGCTACATGTGAGAACAATCTCCCGTATGCTTCGCATGTAAAAGGGCTATGGGGTAGGGTGGCAAGACGGAAGCCTTTTCTTACAAAGAAAAACATACATGCCTGGCTGAAGTTCGCAAAAACAAACAGCAAATCTCCCAAAGCACGTGGGAAAATGTGTTAAGGTCTGATGTATCTAAGGTTGAACTTTTCAGCCATAACTCCAAAAGGAATATGTGGTGCAAAAACAACACTGCTCACTCACCCAAAGAACACCATACCCATAGTGAAGCATGGCGGGGGCAGCATCATGTTTTGGGGCTGTTTTTCTTCAGCTGGTACCGGGACCTTAGTCAGAGTGGAGGAAATTCAGAACAGTTCCAAATACCAGGCAATTCTGGCACAAACCTCCATGCGTCTTTTAGAAAGCTGAAGATTAAGTGGAAATTCACCTTTCAGCAAAACAACTACCCAAAGCACACATCCAAATCCATAAAAGCATGGCTTCCCCAGAGGAAGATTAACGTTTTGGAATGGCCCAGCCAGAGCCCAGACCTGAATCCAATTGAACATCTGTGGAGTGATGTGAAGAGGGCTGTGCACAGGAGATGTCCTCGCAATCTGACAGATTTGGAGCACTGGGCAAATATTGCCACGTCATGATGTGCCATGCTATTAGACACCTACCCAAAGTGACTGAGTGCTGTAATAACATCAAAAGGTCTTTCAACAAATTATTAGTATAAGGATGGGCACGCTTATGCAACCAGGTTATTGTACGTTTTTTATTTGTTAATTTTTCCCCCTCAAAGATTTCAGTTTATGTTTCAATATGACGTTATACGTCATATTAAAGGTGGAAAAAGTTAATGATTTATCTTTGTCTTTTTTTTTTACATCACAAACACCTGGCATTTTAACAAGGGTGCTTTCAATGCGATTTTCACTTGATAGCCATGCAGACTGATTGATCATTGCAAACGTCCATAACTGGTTGTTTTTTAAAACATCAATGATAAAAATGAATGCAAACCAATTGAACCAAGATGGCAAAATATGGGTGGTTCCACTATCCATGTCTATATGTACATTCCAAAAGTCTGTCAGATAGAATACTGAAAAGTTATCTACTATAAAATAAATGACCCTCCCTTTAACTTAATATAAAAACTGTAAACCGTCCCCAAAACATCATGTAGAATTCTGATTTCTCTCTTACCCAAACTATTTTTGGGAGGCAAAGCATTCTCTCTGGTGTTAGTTTCCTGTTCTCTGAGGGGGGCATGGTCTCCCACAGCTCCCCGTGCCGCTAGGACTGTGGTCCACGGCTACAACAAACCAACAGGTACTAAATTGACAAAATACAGTTGAGTTAAGTGTACCAGATGGTTGTGTGTTGTGGGGAGCACAAGTGACTACTCCAAAACATGGCAGGCATTTTTACAGCAATTACATCAGAGTAACCTGGTCGGCTAAGATTTACTTATGGTGCCCAAAGGTAAATGAGGGGGAGATAATAAAGACATGTCGTACTTGTCATGAACAACCACCTCTGGGAGTTTCCTCAGAAACCCTGGAGAAGATTCTACATGAATTCCACAGAGACACTCAGGGAGGAATCCTTCCTGACAGTCATTGCTGCATGCTAAATGAATGGATGTACAGTACCAGTCCAAAGTTTGGACACAATTACTCATTCTGGCAACTGTATGTTTAAGGTGCATTCTGTTTCATCCACCTCTTCATCCACACCTCAAAAAGAGGTTTCTTAAAGCCTGGTTTAAAATATCACAATTTGTATTGCTACTGTAGAGTGGTACTGCAGGATTATCTCTAAAAGCCTGTTTAATTGTGGGCATTGGCTAGTAAGGTGGCATTGTAACTGTAGAACCAGATGGCTTCAAGCTGTGCAAAGTCAAGCAACATAACCATCAGAGGGAATGCAGTGTGTTTTAGGAGCTCCCTTTTGCCAAATCAGATTTTCTGAACTACAGCAGATAAATGTTGACTTGGCATTTAAAGTATGTTACGTTCCCACAGATAATATCAGTGTTACTGATGGATGATCCTTTCAAGATGCTACACAGATCTTTCATAGATACTGAACATTTAACATCTGTTGTGTTCCATTTTCAGCTTCATTATTTTCCAGTTTTTTTTTCCAGACCGATTAAACGTAGCCCAGGACTAAGACGGTGGGTTGGAGGTATTGGTGGGGGTGTTGACACCATCACCGTTGCATGAAACACTCTGTGCTGAGCAAGTACTAGCCCACAAAATTGTAACCCATCTTATATAATCCAGGACAACTGCATAAATGTCTAAGAAACTCACCCTAAATATCTGTGAGCAATCTTTGAGTTATTCATCTGTAAAGCTAAATATGAATTTAGCATTTTACCAAATTTAATTCAACATACATTTCTCTAATTGACAAGTCACTATAAATAATGAGGAAAAACATCTTCCAAGAACATGCTACCATATAATATGCCTAGAGGTTTTAATGAAGTGACACACTTACTTGTAGATTAGGCCAACATGGTGTCAAATCAATTTCTCTCTCCTAAAAGCATCTGGATATTTCTGTCTAATGTGACCCGGTTTCTACCTGCTGAACCTCTCTCCCACACCTTATCAACAATGTGTCCTAAATTACTTTGTTTCTTTCCATCATCCCCATGACCCTTAGTCATTCCTCCAGCGGATTGTACATCCCACATGGCACCCTATTCTCTGTCTAGTACACTACTCTCATGTTTACCAGAGCAATTTCGGCCCTATGCCCATGTTCACTAAATCAGGAACAGGGTGCCATTTGTAATGCATGCACTTTGGAATAATTATTCCCATCAGTTGGGACACTTTGAGGTTGCTCCAGTGAATTCTCTATACTGACTAAAGATTGTTGAACTTTTCTAATTAGAAAAAAAGTCACAAAGGGGGTGATCTGATACAGCCCATTGCTGTGGGAAGCCAATTTGGAGCATTATTGGTGATATGGAGAAGTTAATAATCCAATTGGAATAGTAAAAATATACTGTATATTTTGTTATAACTGTGATATATGATGTTATACAGCAGCTTTCAACCAATCAGGATTCAAACCTATTGATTGCGTAATTAATATAGACATGCAGACTTTATGGTATAACAGCTTCACTTAGCATCCTACATTTCCATAATCAACCGCTCCAGCTGTTCACAGTCCTTTGACCCTCTGATCAGCATCAGGTTTTTGCCGAATGACGTCACCCTATTGCCTGTTGATGCTGGTTTAAAGTTACGAACTGTGTTGGGAAAAGGTTGCAATTTGTGATGCAGTCGGCAAAGGACCGTTTCAGTGGTCATAGCCTCAGGTTTTTCAGGTTAGGCCTACAGTATTAGAAGGATGCGATTGGACAACCTCTCACTTACAGAAGACCTTAAACGGATTATCTAACGGCCCAGTCCTGTGTTGGTGTAATTCAGTGTAGATTGCTACAAGATGAGAGCATAAAACCGATTCACACACAGATAGTCCTGGATTTGTTCATTCTTTTGGCTTTCAAAACATGGTTGCATAAGAAAACCTCAAAATATTTTTTACGAAGTTTATTTCAGCAGTCAGAGACAGAATAACAAAAAGAATGAATCCTGAAAAATGCTTGTAAAAAAATATTATAAATAGATTTGCATTTTAATCAGGGAAATAGGTATTTCATCCCCTCTCAATCAGAAAGATTTCTAGCTAAAGGGAATACCCCTAATTTCAGTTTGTTATGTATGATTCAGAGGAGAACTTGGTGAAAGTGTTGTGGTCAGAGGAGACCAAAATCAAGCTCTTTGGCATCAGCTCAACTCACCATGTTTGGAGGAGGTTGAATGCGGTCTATGACCCCAAGAACACCATCCCCACCATCATTTGGGGGTCTTTTTCTGCAAAGGTGACAGAACAACTTCTCTGCATCAAAGGGATGATGGACAGGGCCATGGACCATCAAATCTTGGGCGAGGAACTCCTTCCCTCAGCCAAGGCATTGAAAATACCACCAAGTACTAAGTCATGTTTTGCAGAGGGGTCGAATACTTATTTCCCTCATTAAAATGCTAATCAATTTCGAAAAATTTTGACAAGCTGTTTTTTTTATTTTTTTTATTCTGTCTTTAACTGTTAAAATAAACCTACCATTAAGATTATAGACTGATACTTCCATCGTCAGTGAGCAAATGTACAAAATCTGCAGGGGATCAACTACTTTTTTGGCTCATTGTATATTGTATGCTTTGTATGGCTTCTAAATTGTTTGTAAAAAAACTGGTATAAATGTACAGAGAATAAAGTATAATTTAGAAGAACAGTATTAATTAGTATGGATGAAATCCTCAAACTTTCTAGTTTTGTATTTCTTAATTAAATCTTCAGAGCAAAAAGTCAGAGTACTTCCACAGTTTCGGTCTATGGGAGGGTGTTGACGGTGGTAAAGCATGAAGAAACAGCCTGTCGGTCTGTGTTGAGATGAGTTTTAAAATCCCCTTTATTATGTCAAGACCCTAAAGCACATCAACGTTTATCTCTCAGACGTCACGCACCACCACACTCCTGAGTACCAGTAAGAACAACCCAGGTCAGAGAGGGTTTTAAAGGACAAATTCCCCTCATCATTGACAGAGCACAACGCCCAAGACCCCATCCACCATATGGATGAGGAGCCTACTGTTGCCCTTCCAGTTGGCTAGCTTGGCAAACCCTGACAGGAAGTTTTTCTCCTGCGCCTGAAACAATACCTTTGTCCTAGGCAATACTGTCTGGTAGAGCACCTCCCCCAAGGTGGAAGATTATCTGATAAGCAGAGTAAACATACCCTGTCTGGAATGCATGCCAGTGAACATGTGACTGGTGACCCTAGTATGTTAGCCCAGGGGAAAATATGTCAAAGGTATCACACTAAACACACCTTGCTCTTCTCCCCTCTCTTTCATTATCTCTGTTAAACTGCACTTTATCCAAGTAAATCAATTAAAACACATGACACAGAGTCTAAAGAAAGACACAATGGGTCTGCATCATGACGCGTATAAAGACAGACACATAATACATAGTCCAACTTATTAGTTGTTTAGTCATTCCACACATGTCATTACATTCCTAATCGTTAGTGCAGACAAGGTAAAACAGTATCACTAGTACAGATCAGACCGTACCTGCACAAGGCACATTGTATTTGTGGTTAGCTCTTGTACTAAACAGCTAATACCCAGAGGCCAGCCACTGACACTACAGGATATCAACTTCACAGTCCTATTGATCAGTACATAAATATACATATCTATGATTTTCTGTAAGTGTAAATTAGCATTTTTGTATAGTGTGTACTGTCTTTTCATGAATTACATCACTGGAAGTTCTTAACTTGAGAAATTCCAAATTGATTCTACCATCTCTTAATTGTATATTAATTTCTCTGTCTGTAGTTCCCTCCTCTTTTATTTATACCTGTCTCTCTATGAATTTTGAATCAAAAGTTCTGTGAGTTTTAACTAAACTACAATATACATAAAAGTGAATACATTAATCAGGATTTTTCACCGGTTTACATTTTTCAGAAATATTCTAGTGGGTTAAAGTGGGTATTCAAGTTGGTAAAACCGAAGAACAACATATTTTGTGATGTAGAACATTTTTTTTAAATGAAAATGGAATGAAATTGCGATAAATCGCGAACATCTAAACTTTTTAGAGGAACTGATAAAAAAAATCAAATATGACACTAGATTTCTAAATCATCAGTAAGAGATTATGATTTTGGCATATTCATCATGTTTTAGTAGATAATAAAGCTGCTTTCCTGAGGATCACACATTTAAGTGATTTGAAATGTTGATTTATGTTATTTCTCTGGATAAAAAGGGAGAACATTCTCCACAGTTCAGCCTACTCATATGTCACCCGTTATGTTGGTCCTCACATGAAGATTCCTGCTTGCTTTGTTTCCTTCTGTCAAAACCAGGGAGTAACAGCTTAAAATAACCTGAGCGTGAAATCCTTTCAATCATGTTGACGTAGCAGGACTCATGATTGAGTCTTTGGGTACATACCTTTTTTCACAAAACTGCAGAAGTTGCATCTGTACTAAGAAGGTAGAAGGTTCTGCGGTATGTTGGTTACTCTTATGGTCTGTGCTTTGTGTGTGTATGTGTGTGTGTGTGTGTGTGTGTGTGTGTGTGTATGTGTGTCTGTGAGTGCAGTCAGCTTAAAAAAACAGATATGTAAATGGTTGTTTGGGTCCCCGGGAGCCCAATTCAAAACAATTTTCGTTATTAGAATTGTATTTCTAAAGAGAATATTAACACAAAATTAAATTTGGGTAGTAGTAGTAGTAGTTTGTGTGTTGATGTGAGTGCACGTGGTTGCATTTATGTGCGTGTGTGTTTGTGTCGAGTTGAGTGACTGGTGGCGAATATAGTTTGTGCAGGTGATTCAAACGGATGAGGACTTTCCCTGAGTCCTACCTCAACAAGCCTCTGTCCCCTCCCGTCTGTCTCCAAGCTCCTCCACCAACCTCACAGAGATCTAGGTCAATATCATTCAAAAGCAAGCAGTGAAGTATGATTGGAAAACCAGGATTGAGTTAAGAAAGTGGAATATGTGGTGTTTTTCACCCACCAAGTTAAATGCAGGACAAATATATGTGACATAAATGGCAAGTTGTTTTTCTTCATGAAAAGCAGAACCTTAATAACATAAGTGTCTCCAGTACAGCACTGAGCATCATTACAAATCCCCCCCACAGAGTGTCTCTCCAAAATTTCCCACTGCAAGGAGCAGTCAATAATTGTTTTTAGAAGTTGCAGCATGTTTAGCCAGAAATAAGTATTTAGTATGTCTCTCAGATGTGCTTTCTTGTGCCTCTCACCCTCTACTGAGCAGTGGTCTGAAATCAACATGTTCCTCTATCCAACCCACGTTCCTGCCACTGAATATCCCACCAACACTGCCTCCAGGCAGCCACTCCAGCCTTTCCTTCTTCATTCCTATTTACTTCATCCATTAGCTTGGTGACCACTTCTCCTATATCCAAATTAAACTCTGTCACCTTGCCTATACTGCTGACTCAAACACCATCCATAGCCACAATCTGCCAATATCTCAGTTACCCACGGCCCTGCCTGATGTGTCCTCTGGCCACCTGACAGATGATTATTGGCTGGCCCCTAATGTCTCTCCCTCCATGATAGCTCCTTCACTAACCTTGCTCCCTCTGATCTCCACTGCCAAACATGGCTTTCCTTTTCTTGATTTCCACCTGAAGTCTGTCTCTTCAATTAGCGGTTTTGATTTGAGATTGAGCCGTGGTGCTGGATTGGCCCCTTTATTTACAGTATGTCAAATCTGAACATCTTAAGAGCTACGTTCTATACAGGCATAAGCATCATACGTGTTATCAAGGCATTCCTAACATATGCAGCTGGATGTTAGCCATGTAACGGCAAAAGATGTTGCAGTTACATTGCATACTTTACTCTCCATCTCAAGAGTAAAGTCTGTGGCCAGTGATGTGAAAACCGGATGGAGACCTGATGTAAATCATTTATGTCTTGCAAACAGTTAAACCAATCAAATGCTATGCTTGGAGCGGAGCTTAACCTGCAGTACTCCATCAACTGAGGATTCTTGAAATTTAACATCCAATAAGAAATAGCAGCTGGTAGCCACCGGACCAATAAAAAAGTTTCAGTTAATACATGTTCCATTAGACAACGGGGATATGTCTACAACTTCCTCATGGCGTTGTGGTTATGCAAAACTTCTACAATGTAGCCTATGTTACTTCTCGACATTCATACTTTCTATATACTGTCGGGAATCAAGTTGCTAATCTGCTATAAGTCGTTGTGATTTAAGTGTGCTTATTTATGAGCAGGTATTGCCTCAGAGAAAAAGCCAGCACAAGAAAAATCAATAACCAGTTTAAGGTCATCCCCTCTAGAGCAGCATGTGAGGTGCAGAGGCGTGGGAATGAAAGGTAGCACCTCCGCTTCAACCTCAAAGTGCAACAAAGTTGTTTACAAAGATATGGCCCTACTAGAACAAATGGGATCTTATTCAATGCATAATTCCACCCAAATGAAGCAGATGTTCCTGATGCTTTCAAGACTGTTTCCACTTCATTGTGCAAAACGTTCATAGGAAAGGTAGGTATGATGTTATCAAAAATGTAATATTGGGTTTTATAAATAATTTCTGATCGCCACAACAACTCAGATCATTTTCCTATCTTGTGGATAGAGAATAAATGCCTCAGCCTTTCTGTGCAGCACACTAAGATCAGCAACAAAGTCAAAGAACTGAGCTTCATGTGGACTGGTCTGTGGGTGGCTTCTATTCTAAAGAGAAGAGTTCTCTTTCAAATGTGCATTTTTATTCACTCACTTATGGGATTAGTTCCTTTCAGGAGGGATAACAGGATACGTCCAATCACATAATGTCGGTATTAGACAGGCAAGTAACATGACGACTGTCCTCTAACTTATTCTCTTTTTATTCATTGCAGAGCACAGCGGCATTAAAGACAAGTGAGTTGGCGTTGACGGCCCTGCTTGGTGATAATGTACATTGCAGAAAGGGCTTATGTACATTGCATTGTCAGATATGTCATATTATATAATTCTGGATGCTCAGGACTCCAGAGAATTAGCATCATATCCCTTGTTGATACTGGCTGCTGAGGTGATTGTCTTTAACCAAAAGATTTACTTTAAATGAAACTAAACAAAACTAAATGAAACTAAACATTTCTATTTATTTTCAAAATGTATAATTGATTGGCCTAATCACATGTTGCTTATGCACAGCGAATTTGTGTCACTAACAAAAAATTTAACAACCGACCCATAGAAATGTTCACCAACCAAATACAGTAGTCCTTTCCCGTGGTGCTCTGTGTGCTATTTCATTAGAACAGCACTTTCAAACGACTCTTTTTTAGCATTAGGCCAGTAACTCCTCAATGACACGAAGAAACAAAGCAGTTAGTCCTTTGATTTTGGTTTATGTAAATGACTGTAAATAAAAAAATATATATATTTCTGAAGAAAGGAGGGTATTTTCTCTATTTGTAATGACTGGGAGGTCTAGTGGTCGCTGGTCAAATCCAATTCCCTACTGTCCTGTAGCCCAGGGACACCAGGCACCCAGTCTTCACCTCCTGTTGGCCCTCTCCTAAACAATGCAATTCATGCATGTAGGGAGATAGGACTCTCCAACACTCCAACAGTCCTGTTCCATGACTGAGGAGAAAGACTCAGATTCCTGGAGGTCCCCAAATTAAACGTGACCACTTAAGACAGTTTGTCGACCTGCCCTGGTCCTTCAAATAAGCTTTTATAATTTGGTGTGTCTGCCAGAAAAGCTAGCAGGAAATGGAGGTGACCCCCCCATAAAATAGTTTTTTTACCACCACTTCCAAGGAACGCAATTATACATTCACGTTATTCACATCAAGTGTATTTGTTTAACGGCCACATCAAAGGACAGCATAAAATGTTCATTTTATACCGTCAGCCTTCCTCTGAACTAATGTACTAGTCATTAAAGAACCGCCTGAAACTAGATTATGGTCATAATGGTGATGACAATAGGCTTTATTTTTTTATGCACTGTCCAACCATTGCAGTAAATGTGGCGAGGAAGTTGCATGCTCTGTCTTTTAATTTCCCAAAAGAAATCCAGTTATTGCTGATCAACTCCACCTTCACATTCTGAAGAGGGTGGAATTTATCATCATCTATTCACTAAATTATAGTCAATACATCACTGAGGAAAATTTCTAGAGCAAAGCTACAGTAACTGAAAATGATTATTGAATGATAAAGTGAAACTAGTGTATATCCCAGGAGCAACCTGACAAGGGTTCATGGTAGAAGTAAGGACAATGGATGGGGCAAGGTGATTACAAAGTAGAAACTGGGGAGGAGTTGACATTTTCTCCCTGACAGACGATGGCATTGCTCTTAGGTGTTCACCAGCACTGTAACCCTCCAAATGCCAGCCATGATCTCATGCATGTCTCCGAGAGGAAAGGTTAGAGAAGATTCCCTCTCTATGACGTTACCTTTTCCGTACAAGTCGAAATGTATTAAGGTCTCTTGAAAGTTTGTAAAACGAGGATATGTCAATCATATGCATCCAGGCATGCAGCACGTCTTCATATCATTTCAGAATGATCACAATACATTGTTGATGAAACAGCATTGGGAGATGTAATCCGTTACATGAAATAGATCCTTTTTACCTTGATCCATTATGTTCCAATTGAAACCGTGTAATCGGTGTAAATACTTTGAACTTCATGTTAACATGGAGTACTTTTGAATAAAGACAAGATGCATGAAAAGAATGACACTAAAAAGACAAAGTGCACAATTTATTAGCACAATGAACAATCATGAATTTGACTGCTTGGAATTCTTACATACTGGAGACAATTCATGTGAATGTTATTGACCAGTATGACCTGCTTAATTGTGATGTGCATGACAGCTGTTATTGGGTTACGATAAAAGAGTTATGATTTAACCTTCAACTGATTTAATATATAAACATTTACCCCGAGGATACAAACCTGGTTGATATCTTGTTGAACCATTGTCCTCCATGACAGAAAGCAGGCATTGGCCTATACAGGCAACTGGTAGGGCAGGTAGAATACAAGGTTTTTAGCTAAATGTGGTATGGCCTTTTGGGACATACACAAACATACGATCTCTAACAGTGGAAGATGATAGCATTGACCTCAGCATTGGGTTTCAATTCCTATGAAGGTTTCTTGCTCCCATTGATTCCCACAAGGCATCACAGCCTAAGACGGGAAAATGCATACAAATAAAACATATGAAGAGCAATGGGATCTTAAGTTCCTAAATTGTAATGTGAATATTTAAAGGTTTAACAAATGTGACAATTTGGAATTGGTTCTGTCAGTGTTATTGTCAATGGGGGGAGAAACATGCAATTAAATGTTTCCTGAATCAAAACACAAACCTAAGTCTAACTCCATGTCTCCCTCACTAAGTTCAAATGTCTAACGCTGACAACATCGTCGCACATTCTTCTAAAAGCCCGGCTGGCTGCCTTTTAAATAAAAGTTGTGGGAACTAAAAGTTTAAAGACTGTTTTCTCGAAAGGAATCAATCGACAATCAGAGGGATTCCAGTTAGCTATTTCAGGAGGAGGGAGATTTGACTTCCTACCTTTCTACTTTAGATAGCATTGATCTACTTTGGTTGTGCTGTTGCAGCAGTCGGTGGAGGGGCTTGATGAGACAGGCCCTTTGAAGAGTGGGAACACTTAAGTATTGGTGTTACCTGGTGTCATCTCCTGCTCCTGGTGCAGTACTGACTGGATCAGCAACATCCAAACCAAACAACAAATAGCGAGTGCTGGGTCTGGGTCTACATCCAGTTTGGCACCTCACTGTATATGAGCAATGGTCAGACGTGGTGAATTGTATAGAGTGAGGTCTGGGACACACCCCTACTCTACCTACTCAGTATCACAGGCTGTTTGTATTGGGCTGAACTTAAAATCGGAAAAATTTGGCATATTGGCAAATAGCATTGTTGGATTGAGCTCCAGTGGTTGATTAGTTATGGGTGTTTAAAACATATCTTCACTTAAGAGACTTATGTTTCCTGCATGTTTTATTTTATATTATTTTGCAGCATTGTAAACTAGCAAACACAAAAACTCTATGTAAAATGTGTCCTTCCCAGTCTGACAACTTTGATGAACACCAACGAGCATTTGGAGCGCTAACGGGTAAATAGGTTAAAAGACAGGACGTTTATCTTAAAACACTTAAGATAATTTTTTATTATTATTTAATGTAGCCAACTGCTAAAGAGATGGGTAACAACAAATACTTTTGATGAAGCACTAAACCTAAGTAATGGGATTGTACATACAATATTGTTAATATCGTCATTTGTTGAAATCTATCTTCCTAAATCTATTTGGCCAATACTCTACAAATGTGGATGTTTTCTTTCAAAAGTTTATCTGTAACTCTGCCCTTTATTATGTTGTTCTGCTGTGGAAGTCACCAACAGTTGTCCTTTGGTTTGATGAGTTTTTACATTTTGTACCATCTATTATTACAGACCAACAATCTAATTAGACAAATTCTTCTGGGTCCAGACCTCATTGCCCTCAACTGCTCTGGGTGTTCAAGCTATACTAGTAATAGCATGTC
>JACXGJ010009867.1:0-23245 GCA_016801105.1 Esox niger | reverse complement strand
ACCTGCTGCCTACAGTCAAATTTGGTGGTGGTTCCATCCTGCTGTGGGCCTGTGTGGCCAGTGCAGGGACTGGGAATCTTGTTAAAGTTGAGGGACGCATGGATTCCACCAAATATCAGCAGATTCTGGAGACCAATGTCCAGGAATCAGTGACAAGGCTGAAGCTGCGCCGGGGCTGGAACTTTCAACAGGACAATGACCCTAAACACTGCTCAAAATCTACTAAGGCATTCATGCAGAGGAACAAGTACAACGTTCTGGAATGGCCATCTCAGTCCCCAGACCTGAATATTATTGAAAATCTGTGGTTTGACTTAAAGAGAGCCGTCCATGCTCGGAAACCATCAAACCTGAATGAATTAGAGGTGTTTTGTAGAGAGTAATGGTCCAAAATACCTCCAACCAGAATCCAGACCCTCATAGGAAGCTATAGGAAGCATTTAGAAGCTGTTATTTCAAAAAAGGGGGATCTACAAAATATTGAGTTATTTTTTTGATTGTAGTGCCCAAATTTATGCACATGCCTAATTTTGTTCGAACAATCATTGCACACTTCCTGTAAATGGTATTAACTTCGTTTCACTTCTCAAATATCACTGTGTTTGTCTCCTATATGATATATTTAACTGATTTTTTTTTAATCCTAAGAACCAACGATTTATGAAGGAAAATCATGGACATTAACAAGGTTGCCCAAACTTTTGCAGACCACTGTAACTATAAGTCAAGTGCCCAGTTTTAAACACAGATCAAACCACAAAGACCAGGGAGCTTTTTTCAAAGCCTCATGAAGATGGGTAGTAAATCAAATATAACGTTCATCCTTAAGCCCAGTCAAGTGAATGAAAAAATGCAGTGGGTGATGTTTTAAACCCCCCCAGACACTAAACCGAGATGGAAGGACGGGAAGGAAACTGCTTAGGGATGTCACTATGAGGCTCTTGGTGAGTTTTTCCATCATTGCAGTGATGGAAGAGCAGCTCAGTCATTGTAGTGACTCCACAATAATAACCTAAAAGGAAGAATGAAAAAATGAAGGTACACACAGTTACTATTCCAAATCAGTTCTGCATTCAACAAGGCACTAGAGTTATCCAACAGCAGACTGGGTCTGGGCCTTGCAGTGTGACAATCAGTAACACAACTCTGGAGTTACTGTCGTAACAAGAATCAGCTTCAGAAGTCTGACAACACATACAAATGACTGTCTTGCCATTATATATATTTTTGCGATTGTTGACAAATCAATCCGTTTCTTTCTCTCATGTTTATATTGATGTTGGTTCAAGGCTGCTCTATCGTGTGTACTGGATGCTATTTTGGGCCAGGCCCCATTGGTGAGAGAAGGGACCCATTTTGGACTTAGCCACTGCTGGCTGCAGAAGGATGTAACATATGGCTCTCCACTCCAGGACAGCACAATGTTTTTATTTTTTTTAATCCCCATAGTTACAGTCGTCCCTGGTTTAGCCAGACCTCAGCTTCCCCTCTGTGTCTGTGTTCCTGGGATTAAAGATATTTTTGGTTGTCTTCTCTCAACAGAAAGAACTGTGCAACATGATTCTGGACTGCTGTGCTCAACAGAGGACCTATGAGAAGTTCTTTGGTCTTTTAGCAGGGGTGAGACAACAGAATAATTGTATTTACATAACCAGGTCAAGTCAATTTAGAACATATTTTCATATTCAATAACAACCTGGCCAGAGGCATCCAATTGCAAAATGTTTTATGCCTATGACATTTTTAATTTAGTTGAAATCTGTTTGTTGCATTGGGGAAATGGGAATTCTGTCACCCTTGAAATTGCATTTGCTTTCAGTACAGTAGTACAATTCATTAATTTGGCCTATTTCCAGAATTTCCTCACATTCAACAGGGCTGAGTTATTGACAGTATTCTATGATCCGCTAACTGTCTGAGCGATATCTTTGTAATTTTCTCAGAGGTTCTGTCTGCTGAAGAAGGATTACATGGAGAGTTTTGAAGCCATCTTCGTGGAACAGTATGAAACCATCCATCGCCTGGAGACTAATAAACTTCGGAATGTTGCCAGGATGTTTGCCCATCTCCTGTACACAGACTCTGTGCCCTGGAGTGTAAGTTCTGTTGTTCTCTGTGGCATTTTATTCCCACTTCCTGTGGTCAACATTACATGGGAAATATGGGATCATTTTGTTTGTGTGAAACTCAAAAGCTCCAGATTGTTGGTACAGAGTGGTTGAAATGCTTAAAGGACTTATTTGGAGCATTGAAACTAAGTAGTGGAACAGTTTTGGAAATTTATCAGCCTTTTAAGGCTTGTCCTCCAATTATCTTTCAGTTACTAGATTTTTCATGGCATGTAATGTTTCTAGATGAAATCTACAGTTGCAGTTGGCACATTCTGTTGTGTCAGTAAGATCATTTCTAATGAATTAACTGCACTGACAAACGTTAGTCTGGTGCTTTATTATGTCTTTTCATTGTTCGGTTGAGTTGTAGAATGTATTACCGCATCAAGATGACTTAATGGATTTGGCAACTTTTGGTATTAAGCCGGAACAATTCCTTCAGCATCAACTCATCATCTTGCTTTCTCTGTGTGTCCCTATCAGGTGTTGGAATGTATTAAAGTCAGTGAGGACACCACTACGTCATCCAGTCGAATCTTTGTCAAGATCTTGTTCCAGGAGCTATGTGCCTACATGGGCCTTCCCAGGCTAAATGAAAGACTCAAGGATGTGTACGTGAATTTCCCCTGTACACTTATCACCTGGTGACATTCATACTTCTTGTCTTGCTTTGCTACTCCTAATTGCCCCAGAGTGGATTAAGTTGCGTTGAATTGCATTGAGAGTCAACTTAATTGAGTGCTAACAATGTTTCAATGCGTTGCATTGTCATTCAGGACGCTGCAGCCCTTCTTCGAGGGTCTCTTTCCTCGGGACAACCCCAGAAACACCAGATTTGCCATTAATTTCTTCACGTCCATTGGCCTGGGAGGACTTACGTAAGTGCCTCCGTTTTAGTAATGTAACTGTAATGTGCGCCATTTAGTAGATGCTTTCTTACAAAGCAACAGCACAATGAGTTCATGTATTTTGTGTGTTTGTGACCTCTGAAGGATTTGAACGCACAACCTTGATCGCTAGTATCATGTTGATCAACTGAACTACACCGTAATGTTTTAGGAACAATTCCTTATATAAGCGGCATTGTTAAACATTCTAATAGCAATCTCCTATCTCTCTGTCCATGTCTGTCTCTCCTTGTCATCCCTGCAGCGATGAGCTTCGTGAGCATCTGAAGAATGCCCCTAAGATCATCATGACTCAGAACCAGGAAGTGGAGTCCTCGGACACGGATTCGTCCTCGTCCTCTTCTGACTCCTCATCTGACAGTGACAGCAGTGACAGTGACAGCTCTGACTCGTCCACTGACTCTGACTCCACGTCCAGCAGTAGCTCAGGTATGGAGACTCTTCATCTTCACAGTTGCTTTCTGTAGATTGGTCTCAGACTGGTTTCTTACGTGGTCCGTGGTCACTGATGTCTGGGGCTATGGCGGAGTCTGTAGTAGGTCCCTGCAGATGGTGGCCCAGCTTGGTGGGTGATGATTCATTGAGTGCCTCACGTTGAGGAATGTGTCAAATATTTATTCAAATATTATCATTTTTATTGAGAAAGATTACAAATTAATTTGACTGAACACAATTCGGGTTAATTGCCTTGCTGAGATCGGCAGATCTTATTGACATTAACTGTTGATGGTTTGATGCCCTTCACTGCTTTCCTAGATTACAAGTGGCCTGTTATGACATAAATCACATAATAAGAACGTTTTACTTAGAGACTGTTTTAATCCGAAGCAGTGTCCTGAAGTGTGTTAATGTAAAGGCTACAGCATGTTTGGAGGCACCAGGCAAGCGACTTTAAGACAGCTGTTTGTGTCAGTCCCTTATTGATGACATGCCACCAAGGAAAAGTCTGTGTTAACCTGTTACAGAACAATGTCGTGTGTCAGAGCAAGTCTCTAGAGGAGAACAGCGATTGTCCTGGAGGAACACATTTTCTCCACACAATTGCTGCTTTTACATCAAATCCAAAGCAATGAAATGACCTCTGTGCTATGAAATATCCAACAGCACAAAACATGTCAGAACTTAAATGTCCAAATGTATTAAATGTCGGCTGGGCCTTATTTTGTAAAAATAAATTTGGTGTTCCCTGTCTGGTGCTGACATTGTGTCAACACCAGACTCCACACACATTCTAAGACAGTCGTCCGCTGCTCAGGCAGTCTGGTGACTGAATGGTGTGGTGTCGGGCTTGACTGGTATGTTAATGACAGTAGGTACTCCAGGCACTGGCCAAAGGCAGTCTGGTGACTGTTTGACTGGTGTGGTGTCGGGCTTGACTGTTATGTTAATGACAGTAAGTACTCCAGGCACTGGCCAAAGACAGTCTGGTGACTGAATGGTGTGGTGTCGGGCTTGACTGGTATGTTAATGACAGTAGGTACTCCAGGCACTTGCCAAAGGCAGTCTGGTGACTGTTTGACTGGTGTGGTGTCGGGCTTGACTGGTATGTTAATGACAGTAGGTACTCCAGGCACTTGCCAAAGGCAGTCTGGTGACTGTTTGACTGGTGTGGTGTCGGGCTTGACTGGTATGTTAATGACAGTAAGTACTCCAGGCACTGGCCAAAGACAGTCTGGGAGCCAGTTGGAAGCCAAGCCATGCTGATGCTCACTCCACCATTTCAAATGGGTCATTGGGTGACACTTGAGTTACATCATACTGTTCACTTTTTTCTTAAGCAATTTTTTTCTTAGTTTTAAAATAACTTGTTTGTAATTTGCGTTTTCATATCGTCCATATATTTTCTCAGTGAAACTTTGTAATGTTTTCCCATTTTTTATTAACACATTTTCCAATAAATAATATATATTTAGATGTAATCCAAATGGGTCAATATAGCCATATCCAACTAGGCCTGTTATTGTAATTCCTTTAGCTGGCAAAATGTACATTCTGCAGATTGTAAGAAGTGTTATCCATAATTAAACATATATACCATTTGCTATCAATATAAAACCGTTGCTACTGGTGTAACAATTCACAGCTATTTTTTCATTATTAACAATTCCTTTAATCAAATATTTGTTATAGATATTGTTGACTGAATTAACATTGGATAATGGAATAATATAAAAGTAGTATAAATATCTTCTGTTTTGCAGACTCTGATTCAAGGCATAAGAAGAGCAAGGGCCAGGGCCGAAAGAAGGGTGACAAAGGCAACAAGAAAGACAAGACCAAGGACAAGGCTTCTTCCAGAAAGACGACCTTCAAGCAGAAGTCCCCTCTGGAGGAACGGCCCAATAAGAGTCTGAGGCATGAGAACCGTCGCCGTGACAACAGCAGCAGCGATGAGGACGAGGCGCATCGCGGTAGGGGGAGGCCTGGGCCCGAGGACCGTCACAAAGCCTCTCACCACCCACCCACGCGCCAGAGACCGGATCATGCCGAGCACAAAGACAAGGACCGGCCTCATGGCCGAGCCGTCAGAGAGACAGACTACCAGGACCGGGACAAGCAGTCTGAGCCGCGGGCGCACAGCAAGGATGACGGCAAACATAAAGCCCCTCAGGTGGACAGAACCGACCGCGACCGAGTCAGACACCGGAGCCCTGAGAAGGCGGCGCCGGAGAGTCGAGGCAGTAGGGACAGAGACCGAGGGGCGAGGTCAAAGTCACCGGAGAGAAGCAGCCGCAAAGAGAAGGACGTGGAGTCTTCCAGGGACACGTACAGGAACGGAGTGGAGCGGCAGGCAGAACGGGCCGACAAGGAGAACCGGGAGAACCGACATCACTCTGACAGACACAGAGAACCCAGGAGAAATGAGGAACGAAGCAGGGATAGCTCCCCGCGTAGACGGAGATAGCCAGACAGATGTTTAACATATGAGTAAAGCTGTAGATTTCCTTTCAGTGTCCATACTAGCACCCTGTATTACTTCGGATGCTGCCATGCCATCACTGGACTTGATTCTCAGTGGTTATGCTAGTGTCGGCATTGAAACCGCCTCAGTGGTCTTGATAGTCATGCTGTTGAAATGTCAGCTTTGAATTGGAATAGTTCATCTCATTCTAAAGTCATTGTGTCTGTTTCCCCTCATTATATGCATCTCACGACCAATTGTTTTTATATTGTCCAATGAAATGTCTTTCATAGGAATGGTTCAGCCATTGTATTGGGATAACAACAGTATAGGACTGCTTGGGGAAGTAGTGTATATATGAACATTTCTGTGTGGGTTTTATCAATGTAACACTGGTAATGCCAAAAAAGGTTGTAAAACGTTTGTATTTGATGCAACAATCTATTTTGTATTGGTGCGACCTATTTTTGTGTTAAAAAAAAGAAAAACATTAAAAATCCTTCAACTGTTCAATTGTACTTGGTTTGTTACAGAATGTTTGGTAGTAAACAAAAAATCCAGCCTTCTATTGATACAGAGAGGAAGTGCACTTTAAATCTGCAGATGCCGTCTAGCCCTATCGCTTCAAATTACAGTTCATACAGAAAATAACTGTTTTAACCATGTATTAGAAAATACATGTCAATGTGTTATATAAGGTATTCGTGTTAAGGCAATGGGGCTTGTACCCTACTGTGAGGTGCTTGAAATGCGATGTCAGGACTCCTTTACTGAAGGACGGGCTGCTCTCTGAGGATGGGGTTGTGGTGGGCTTGCAAAACCAGACGGGCATCACACTTGACACTTTTCATTAGCAAAACCGCAGTAATGATGTGTGTGGGAAAATTGTCAATTTGAGTAGGTTGCCATGTGAGGTAATTTGATGCTATCACCTGCTTCCAAATACACACTGGGTTTTTAACTGGTTCACATAATGTTGCTGCCAATTTGAATTCATAAACTTGAATCATTGCCATTCTTTCACAAACCAGTAGGTAATTGGTAGCGCACAGATCGGTCTAGAAATGATCTGTTTTGATGAAATCTTACATTATTCATGTTGAACCGCTCCTGCCAGAATGTATTCAGGACCATAACAATATGTGTGAGGACCTGCTTATGTAGTTTACATAGGTTTTAACATCAATCCTACCGTATTTGACTTTCAAAATTGTTATAAGTGCCATTGTGAAACACACGGACCTGAAAAATGTATGGTCTTAAGTGTTGAGGCAAAATGAATGGACGGTTTTCATTGGGATACAATATAGAAATCTGGGAAATCTATTAAAATTTGCCAGCTGGAATGCTGTTTAATGGGAGAGGAGGGAGCGCAGATTAAAGCTTAGATTTATGGTTTTACTGGAAGGTTAAGAAACAGTAAGAATAATCAAATTTGCAAAGGCTTTGTGGGCCGTCTCGGCGCTGTCATGAATGGCATTGAGTCATTGGTTTGTTCTGTGTTAGTTAGGGAGGACAAAATTTAACTGACACGCTGTTGAAGAGATGACTTTTTCCCCATGAGAAGAACAGAGTATTTCAACTGTCTTAAGATGATTTCCTATGGGGGGAGAATTAATACTGCAGAATAAAATTACAGATTTGATTAGGAACACCATTAGCAATTGTAAAAGCCACTAGTCTTCCTGAGGTCCACACATGACAGTACAACAATTATACACAAGGACAGGTCAAGGGTGGTGCTACTTCTTTTTTTCTCAGATATATTTGAATGCATTTTCTGCTTTAATGATGGAGGAGGATGGGGAGGGTAAACCGAGTGTCCTTTAATTCTGGCTAAAATGGTCAGTGGTGGGTTGTCTTGAAGGTGTCTTTGACTGGCAGTTTATCTCTGCCCCATTCCTTGCGTTTATCCTTTTTTTCTCCTCTTCGGTATGAATAGGATAAGAATGTCCGATTGGAGTAACAGGCAAGGTTTTGAAGGAAGCGATTAGATTGGATGCCAGGAGAGGTGAAAGCAATTAGAATTGAGTTAAATACTTTTTCATGATCAATTGCACTGAGATGAGATCTCAGAGAATCAGATCTGTGTTGAATAGGACTACTGGTATCTGAGCGGACTGGGAAACATAATGGGTGGTTATTTTACATCCACACGTGCCCTTTGTTTCTTCAATGCTGTGCAGAGGATGAGGATGAGATTATAGTAAGAGATGCAATCAACGTAGGTTACATTTAATGTATATGTTGTTTAGATCTCAATTTTGCGATCTACACTTTATTTCATTAAAAGCGGTAATGTTTCTAAGACAACATTAAAGTATTTTAACCTTTTAGAATTTAACATCGTAACAACAAGAGCTGTTACTTTCACATTTACAGTGTGTCCCAGGATATTTGATAATCACTATGTAATATTTTTCATACTGTGTATATCAATGTTTTATTGCTAGTCTCAGGGAATAGATGTACAGTGAATGAGTGAATGAATGTAGCTGTCAATTTGGAATTGTTTTCTACCCGCAAAGAGTTTATTCAGAGGATACGTTAGAGAAAGAGAGTGCCACCTCCATCAGGCTGATGACTCCTGCGTCGGGGGAATTTCAGTCTCCCATCCAAAGGGTATAGGGTGTCATTTGGGAAACTTCCCCTGACTTGTGGGAGTCTTTTGAGCTCCTCCACAGGCTGTACTTTCCTTCCAGACGGAAGCAGGGAGCCAGGTAGCCTATACCCTGATAATGGGACAATACATCAAGCACACTATTAGTGTGATGTGGATAGCCCCTGGGCTATATACGCACTGTGGATTTACATTCCCTGCGTCTCCTATGCTGAAGAGGTGTCCCACTGAAGAATGCCTCTACTGTAGGCTAGGTAGGACAGGCTGTATCCCATGTGGATGGATGGATCCTCATTAGGCAATGTACTGGGGCGGTCTGCAATTTCATGAGCAGCACTTTACTGCTGTCCCAGTGAATAATTCTTCTCATCGTACAATAGAAAGGGATGGATGTATGTAACAATCATATTGGTTAAGTTAGTTAGTGAACCGTTTCACATTCAGATTCATTCTTAAATGTGATTTTCCGTTGCTAAACATGCCCAGTAGGTGTTGTTGCATTGAAGATGGTCTCTAATTAAACATAAATCAGATGGTTCGAGGCCTGAATGCTGACTAACTGAAAGCAGTGGAATATCAGGAATTATTCATCGGTTTGTTAGAATCCTGAATGCTGTCTGCCTGAAATCCGTTGTGCTTGAGTCTGTATGGTTTAGTGGTATACTGCCAAAGTACTGCAATGCATTGTGCTTAGGAACATCTCTTAGCCATGGTATATTACACATGTGCCACATGGGCCTTATTGTTAAATTATAAATGGGCTAATCTTGTAATTACATTGGTATGAAGTTCATAATTTTAATATGGTACCTCAGGGTTTGTGGTCAATATAGCATGGCTAAAGTTGTTTCCAGACTCTCTGTCTTGTATCATGTATACGAACAGCCCTTAACTTGGTATATATTACCCATAAACCACATTTCATCATGACATTTTTCTTTATTAGGACTTACTGTTTAGATTCAGAATTCATTTGGATGCTGTGATCCATACAGCATTATAAACTGGCTGGTTCAAACCATGAAGGCTACTTGTTTGAAAGCCATATGTTATACTATACCACAGGTATGACAACCAATATCATTTTTGTTGTTCGGTTTTGTTGGTAACTGGCTGTCAAGTTAAGAACTGCCCTAAACTATAATATATTGGCCATATTCTACAGCCCTTGTGCTTTAGGTTGCAGCACAGAAAGAATGCATAGGCCAAGCTTAGTCTGACTACTCTAATCAAACAGTTAAGAGGTGTGTTCATTTTTATTTGGTTTTACCCAAGAATCCATTTATAATCCTGATGGGATGTAATGGGTGTAATCTCCATGGCCAACTCAACTACAGGACATTCGTGAATGAAGAGGCTCTCAATGTGTGGTGTGCAGTTCTGAAGCACGCATTTAACTTCTAAACTATTCAATTTACAGTACGACTCATCAATTTGAATTTGGTTTATATTTTCAATTGAAACGTAATTTCAACAAAAATTCCACATCAAACGCGACAGCAAACCATTGAGTCCGCTCATGTGTAACATGTTGATATACTGGCTATACCTATTTCAGCGGTCAGCATTACGCATGTTTATTATAGCAATCCCCAGCAATACATTTCGAAGTGTTATGTTTATTTGTATTTTTTTGGGGGGGGAAGAAAAAACTTTGAAGCGCATGACTGAAGCAATATTGTGACAGAAAATGTAGGGCGTTGCAACCGGCATTGCCTACTGCTTCCGCTCAGGTAGAGCTGCTACTTGTGCCCCTAAAGGCCCAAGGATGAGCATGCGTGGATGTTTTCTGGGATAGTGCGAGCGCATGCAGTTCAGGTCATCGCTTTCAAACGCTACGTACGCTAGTCGGATATAGGAGAATAACCGTCTAGGGGCAAGAACAAACCGAGACTGTTTTACTTTCCTGACACCCACTGGCAATCCACAGGTAAGGCAATGCAATACGTGAGTTATAATGAAATGGATTTCTGCGGATTTTCTACTCATCCTTTTACATCGAACCATTTGCAAGGTAAATTGATGGAGTCAACGGGACGTTCGCACTACTTTTAATTTTCAATAGAATTACATAGACCGACAGGATTTAGCTTTGATTTAGGTCATTTACGCGACGTTTCTGGGGCAGTGTACTAAGTTATCTGGAAGTTTTAGATTTCAAAACAATTGTTTCTTATTTTGTGTCTTCAGAATTTGAAAGCGCACTTGTCTGCAGAGTAGGCTGTGGCATGTTATACCAGGCGAGCATCGTCGGACGTAGGCTACTGTTTATTCTGTTATTTTGCTTATAGATTATTCACGTATTTTTTGTGCATCAGCGTTTATCCTTAAATGTGTCTTGGTTCTTATGCACACAATCCACCTGTTATAATTTCATAGCTTCGTTGTAAGTTATGCACTTGTTGGTAATGAATTTATTCCAAAAGAAAGGAAGAGAATGAACAGTAACTCACCATCTAAGTCATTATGAGATTTTAGTTTTATTTCAGAGTCCGCAAAAGTTGTTGTATTCAGACGGATCAGTCCACCTTGATTGTAGGCAATGCATGGTATAGATGACTGCGAAATTAATAAATCAAGGGAAAATACAAAAAATGCGTAAGTTTCGCTTTGTGTAGCCTCTTGATAAGGCTGCCAATGTGGTACAACTCTTTGTTGTCATCATGTTAATCCTTTACAAATCCATTATTCCGACATAAGGTCTTTTGTTGTCTGCAGTGTTTTGTTTCACTGGAAGAACTGTTTTGCCTACAGCGCCCAGAATGCTGGTTTATCACTTTACAATAAATGGATGACGCTGCAGTAATTGGCATGTACCAATGACTATTCACTTTTTGACCTGGTTTGACATTGGCATTGATTGTTTTTCTGTTCACATTTTCTTGAGGGGTAAAGCAATACCTCTCAGTGGCTTTGTGTGTGTGTGTGTGTGTGTCGGTGTGTGGTGTTTTATGCATTTAAAGACAGATTCAGTACCTGAGCTATTCGGCCTGACAGCCTTGCATGTTCAAGGTGTATTTTTGTGACACCTGCCCATCTGCCAGGAATTTCTCTTGCCAGGCAGGTGTTTTGTCGAGGCCGCTTTAAAACACCTATGGTGTACAGATTTTATTGTGTGGGAGGAGTGAGGACTGGTATTAATGCCTGTGTCGGACACATACATAGAAATAGAAGTTGTAACTGTATTGCTCTTAATTAAATCGTGGTGGAGTGGGAATGATTTGTAGGGATGTGAAACCCTGTAGAGGTACAATAATATGAGCTATGGCTAGGAAAAACTCCCTAGAAAGGCTTGAACCTGGGAAGAAACCAAGAGAGGACCCGGGCCTTGGAGGGTAGCCAGTACTCTTCTGGCTGAGATGATGATATGGCCTTTTATGGCCAAAATGTTCACCAAGATAATTAAATGTTTACTTGACCTGTGGGACAAAAATACCTAAATGTACATGTCTTTTGGCTTTTCATAACCAAGCATTATACAGTAATCAGTGGTTGTTGAGTGAAAAACATTCAGATCCCATGGAGAAAATGTAAATGTCTGTTGGATTTTGGTAGGTGAGTGTTAAGAAGTTGAGACAGGGACTGCAAGGAGTCGTCAGACCAGGCATGGTTCAGGGGCTCAAGTCCTGGAGTGAATGAGTGTGAGACTGTGTGTGTGTGTTTGTGTGTGTGTGTGAGAGAGAATTGAGTGTAGAGGGAGGAATTAGTTGGAGCATACCTAAGATCTAACACCAGATAAGACTGGAGAAATGACAGCGGGACAGCCTACTTCTAGACCCCCAACTCATAGACTCTTGCTACATTGATTCTGTGGGTTGAGACCGGAGGGACGTTCCGGTGGCCCTGTTTCTCTGTTTAAAGATATTCCAGGACAGGGCCAACCAGGCCAGAAATACACCCACCCATTTTGCCAAGCGTAGCACCCGACCACCAAAGGAGCATCGACAGACCTCTAACCTGAGACATGGCTGAGTATAGCCTGCTGAGTTCTCTCCTAACGCACTCGTCCAAGGGGACACAAAACTGTACAGAAAGATCTTGTCAGTGACTCAACCCACTCATGTCAAGTATAGCAAAAAGCCTGGCGTGACGTGATAGACCCTCTTAGGGACAGAATAGGACAGCACGAGTAAGCCAGTGACTCAGCCCCCATAATAGGGTCAGCGTATGTTCCCCAGACCCCTTCACCAAAACAAAATGATGAGGGTTGTCATTGGGCCAAAATAACACATGTAGGATTAACTCTATAATCACAATCAAGAACAAATAGAGTAAATCATCCCTTTTTAGCCTATCACTGTTAAATTGCTCCTGTGTAAACAAATGAGGATAGGTTTGTGGTCTTGTGTTTCTGTCCATGTGACTCTAGTTTGTTGTTATGCACTAAGGTGCTTTCCAGCTGAGTTTTCTTTAGCCCACCTGGAGTATGAAATCGGGGTTGAACGTTTTATGACTATTAATATCATTTATTTTAAATATTATTTTATTAATGGTCTGCTAGTTCTGAGATGGTTGTTTAAGTGACTGTGTTTGTGTCCCAATTTCAATCAATCACATTTATTCATGAAGCCCTTTTTACATCAGCAGTTGTCACAAAGTGCTTTTACAAAACACCCAGCTTAAAACCCCAAAGAGCAAACAACAATAGTGTAGATACCTGCTGACCTGGAAGGTTTACCTGGTAAATAAAATGCTGTTTCCAGTGAAAGTGAAATTTTCTTAATACTAGTGTGAGATGTTTCTGTTGCTTCCCTGTGACAAAATGAGGATCACCACTCATTCAATTAATGTACAAATTGCACAAGACTTGATCTTTAGACATCTGTAGGGGAGTATCTGACTGAAAAGTTTCCCATGTTACATCAGAAGATGACATGTGACAAATAACATTTTCACCAGTTTACACTTTAAATCTCTGACACAAATCTGGCATCAAGTCTTGTTCATCTAAATAAAAGTATTGCACTGTAAAAATGTTCTGTGCCAATGTTTCCTAACCAAAGATACCTGGACTCCTGGGGGGGTGGGGGGGGTGTACTTGACCTGTCTACAGGGAGTACTTGAGAAGGCTCATGAGACCATAGGCTTACTGGTAAAATATACATGAGGGGTATATCAGAGGCATTCTGCCTGTTGCCGACACTGATGGACAGGGTGCTTTTTGGGATGCAGAAATGTATCAGTCCTCCACCAGTCCTGTATCTGTGGTGCTAATGATTCTGTGTTTTATGAAAGCCGGTTAATTGGCGGACATGTAGTGGGGAATCCGTGACAATGACATTGACAAGGATTCTGTATGAAGAGCCTTGCACAACACCAGTACTGTTCCTCATCCACAGACTGACATCACTCATACATTAAAGCGATTATGGGAATGATTGATGCTGACTGTAATCAACTATTCATTAGCCTTCATGTTTTATCAGTCAATCCAGTCAATTTATTTGGTAAATGATTATAAGAGAACCATACTTGTGTGAACTCTCTGTAAGATGTTTTCTGGTCAAGTTCACACTCATACAAACAGCTTACAAAATATAATTAGCTAAACAATTATGTTTTTAATGGATGGCTGGTTTGACAATGAATTATGCCAACATGCACACACACAGACACGTTTTTCATCTCTCTTTCTCTCCATCTTTCTCTCAAAAAATGCAGTAAATGTATTCACAATTCAAATTTTGTCTGAGGCTAATTCTACTCCTTATAGACCTGAGCCCAGGGGCTGCCTCTGCAAAAGTGGGCAGAAATGGGGCAGACATTTATAAACTGCCTCCACATTTCTCCATGTCTCTACGAAACTGACCATGCCATGCCCGTGAGACCAGGTCTCTGTCCAAATGATACTCTACATCCAAATATAGGTTAGTAAATGCAGCCTAGGATGGAGAGATGGAGGGAAGGGTCCGATAGTGTCTGTCTGTAATTAGCAGGATGGAGGGATGAATGAGGCTTGAAGGTAGAGGAGAGGAAAAATCTTTTTTGCGGGGGTGATGAATCACAGGACTAGGACTAGGGTGTTAGGTACTATTTCAGGAGAAAGAAAATGAGAAAAGTAACACTGTCTGGAAACAACCAATAGAGATGGTATGTGTGATGTCAATGCCACATATTTTTTGTTTGGCGTTTAGCTGATGCCTTTATCCAACGCAATTTACACTACTTTCAGTATATCCATTGACTGTCAAAAGAATTAACCCCTTATTTAAAAAGAATATTGTAATTAATTGAGAATAATTGCATTTTTTATTTCATGTTGTTATACAATACATTGTGGAAAAGTCCAATTGTGTGAATCTATTCAGGGCCACAGTAGTATATACTGTATACAGTACTATTTAAAATTCCTCGGCCATCTGGGGAAATTACTTAACACATTTTATACAATGAAAAGTAAAAATATGTATTTTGTGTTTGAAACAAGTCTGTATTTTATGAGACCTTCCTTATGATGCAAAATGTAGGAAATGGCTTTAGTATATGTTCATACAATTATTTGAAGTAGTTGGAAGCATAAAAAAAAAGAAAGATTCTTGCAGGATTTGCCATTACTCTTTTTTGTAGTTAGGCTGCTTTTTGGTTTATTCTCTTTTCAAGTCATCCCAAACAGTTTCAGTTATGTGGAGGTTCCTTGTGAGTTGAACTTCATTTATCTTTGGAGATTGTTTGGAATCTTGATTGAACTAAAACATTTATGTTGTTAGCTTTACCAGTTTATTCCAATTTCTTTATAACGTTTCTTCTAGCCATCAAACAAGATATCAATTGCCTTTTTACAGATTTTATTATGCTCTTGCCCCCCAACAACCCTCACTGACCAGAAAATGCCCAGGGCTGAATCTAGATGCCAACTGCTCAATACCTCACACATTGTCACGTTACCAGTAAAGTGAACACGTAATAAAAACTGAACAACAGGTGTTTGGACAATCCAGGACCCGTATACACAGATCTATAGGATCTTATCTCCATTCTTCTTAAAGAAAACATGAGCCTCCGCTGAGATATTGATTAGCCAGATGTGAGAACCACTATCAGGACATATACTGAAAATGCAGTTAAAATAAGCCATAGTCCGAACAATGGCCCTGTGCCCAGTCTGCTCTCTCTAAGTGGTTGCTACAAAGCTACATCGGTTGCTTTCTGTCCAGCCGCAGCCCTTGTATCTTCCCAATGTTTGCAAGACTAGTTCTACCCTTGGCAGACGCCGGTCTGTTTCCAAGCAGACCTGGGTTTACATACATAAGCTGGGCATGACTGATCTTGTTGGCACATTGAAATCAGTAGAATATTGAAAAAGCTGACATCCCACCCACCAGGCACTCTAAAGTGGAGAGAACCAGATAAACCCAGACAGGATGTCATGAAATATCTTATTTTCTGAACTGTCATGTAGCTGTAGGTTAGCGAGAAGCCTGCAAGTAAAACACAAACCAGGGTTTCTGTTAGGAAAATGTGGTGAAAACTTTTGATGTACAGATTTGTAATTTTCCGAACATTTAAGAAATGTACTGGCCACCCATATGCCTTGGGTGCATAACTCATAATGGTTTCCACCCACAGTTCTCAAGGTTACGAAAGGTTAATTTATATTATGGTAATTTATCTTAACAGACTAGAGATTAGCTTTTCAAGCTGTAATAAAACAAAGTAGAATAATTTTCTTACCCCATCTGCCAAGGCAGATTGATGTGTGGCAGTGAGAGAAGTTTGGCTGGCTACTAATGATCTTATTTACAATTTCAATTCATTTTATCATCCAAAATCCAGCAGTTACCAGCTAAAGGAAGCTTACTTCTTTGGAGTATATATATGTTCTTTGGCTTTTCATAATCAAGCTATGATAAATGTTCACAGAAGTTATAGAGGGAGCAAAAAGTCAGATCCTTCTAATATGTACACAACATGTCAGTTGGCTTTTTAAAGATGGAGGTCAAGATGAATATAGCATTGCCGCCAGGTTGTTTGTGGACTGGGACAATTAGAGGCAGAATGTAGATCCGCAATACAACCAGACAGACTAAGGAAAGGGAAAGCTAGGATTTCTCAGGACATCTAATCCTAAGATATGGTCCTAGGTCCGGGGTCTTCCTACTGTGAGTCAGGCAGTGAGTGAGTGAGAGAAATAGAAGGAGAGAGAAAGAGAGAGACCCAGGATAATTAGAGGGAGAATACTTAAGAACCAACAGGAAACCAGATAATTACACCAGACAGGACAGACTGAGCCTAGCCCCACGGCACATGCTGAATTTCAGTACAAATACTGGGCACTGAGACAGTGGGTGAGGGACACTAACACTGTCCAAATATACCCATGAACAGGAGCAACCAGGAAGGAAATTGACCTGCCCACTTTCCACCACAGGGACCTTAACAGACCACTAACTAACTACCTTGAGACAACTCTGAGTATAGCTAACAAAGTTCTCTGCCAACAGAAAGGGTTGTAAAATGGACACATTCCCCTAACTCACATTTAGGATGATGAAAAGCCTGACAGATTTGATACCCTCTTAAAGAAAGAGCAGGAGAGCATGAGACATCCATTGACACAGTGCAAGTAATACAGTCAGAGACAGGTTATCCCGGTGGAGAGAGAGGAGGCAGAGAAAGCAATGGTACTTCATCAATACACTGTCTTGTCATTCACCCTCACACCCTTGGGGAAAACTCACTCAATCACACGATCTACTGAAGAGATGAGGCTTGCATAGAGACTTAAAGGTTGAGACTTTCTTGGGAACTGGAACTAGCACCTCGGTATTGTTTTGAAATAAAAACATATTTGCCATCCACTTCCTCACGTCTGCAGCACAGGTTTCCAGTTACTGAGGTCTAAAGATTATGTATAACTCACTGTGTATTGGAGTGGAATGAGTTGTGATTTAGGTCTTTACAGCGACATAAACAGAATCAGAAAAAAATATTATTCTGCCATTGGGAAGCAACTACAAACATCTTACACATGCACCAAAACAAATCTTTGATGGAAGGTGCCATGTTAGTTACCAGGTATACAGTACAACATTATCAGTACGTTTGTAGTTTATATGCCTTCTAGGTCTGTCGTCTGGTATGTCAAATTTGAGCAAAGCAAAAAATGATGTTGCTATTAAATGCAATGATGTACATAAATGAATGATTAATAGTTTTCTTTTACTTATTGACAGCCCTTATTATATATATATATATATATATATATATATATATATATATATATATATATATACATATATACATTATTGGTTGAATATTATCAATGACATTGATGATGTTGTTTTCTATTGAATGTTTTCTTTCGGACAGTGCTTAAGGCGATGACACTAGGATTCAGGGCAGACATCCGAACTGACACCTCTACAAAAATAATGCATTATCTGTGCATCTATCTGCTCATGTATTATTGACCCACATAAAAAATCAGAATTTCACTGAGCCCTTAATTACTTTTCCACTTTTCCACTCTAAAGTGACCATAGCTGTTGCAGCAACCTACGTAAGCCTTTCATATGGATTTTAGAAAGATTGACCGTGTCATCATATCAGTTACAAAATGTGTGAATCATTGCAAAAATCACAGAAAGCTGGTAGATGCAGTTTGCATTCTGTCTATTAAAACTGTGAAAGAGAAGGAAGGGAATACCAGCAAGGATCCACATTCAAAGGAAGCAGGCATTAAAAGTTGTGTGCAGAATCATTTGTATTGGGTATGTAATGTAAGTAGTGTAAAAACTGCAAGGATGAGCACAGCTACCAGAATGAGGATGAGGTGTGTAGACAGACAGTGGGTTGTTGGCTCGGGTCACCTGGGAAACATTACAGCACCTTTAATCCTTTCCACACTGACACCGCACACACACCAATGACAACATGGAGTTATTCAAGTTATTGGAAACGCACACCAGAAGCTATGGGTGGTTGTGCAGCAGTCGGGGAGATTCTCACACACACACACACACACACACACACACACTTATACAATCAGTGCCAATAGACTGTGTCTAGGTCAGCTTCCATCTCACAGTCCCTAACATCTGCACTGCTTTTAATCAGGGTCAGTGGGAAAGGCTTTTTTATAGAAACATTAAATAGAGTGTAACCTTCTCCCATATGGCAAGGGTACCATAGAGGGTTCATTAGAGTCTTCCATACGCTTTGTCCTAAATGCAACCCTACCCTATGACCCCTGTGAAGGACCCAGGTCATAAGTAGTGCGCAAAATAGGGAATAGGGTACCATTTGGGATGGATCTATTGTCCCGTATCGTATGACAAGTCTACCACGGAGGGTAGCATGTGGCTTGAGTCATGGTTCTACTTCCCCGAGCTAGCCCTCCTTCCTTCGCCTGAGATAGGTGTTTCTGTCTGGGAGTAACATTAGAGGCATCCCGGCCTGTACCATTAACTGAATTGCATTGCTGCTGAATTTTTTATGCTTCCACGATATGAGGTGGAATTGTTGTAATTGTGACACAGCACCTTCCTGTTCACGTTCTTTATCATCCCCATTGGGCCTGATAGAAATCACTGCAGCCAATATCTAACGATAATTCACATTTAAGGTTGTATTTGCCTAGCCTGATGCTTTGTTTCAATTTTTTACTCTTTATATTATTATGGTGGTTTAATATTTTAAGTGGCTTGCTTTTCTCTTTTTTACCCAAATTGTCTTCTTTGAATCAAATTGCAGTCTGATGGCAGGGCAATCACATATGTTGGCATTAGTGGCCTGTAGAGCTCACCCTGACAGCACATCACAACCATCACTCTAGACACACCTTTCCGCCACACTACCAAGGTCTCACAGAACAACACTGTAACCTGGCTGGGTCCTATAGCGATAATCTTTCAAGTGAGTGAGGATGCAAATCAGTTAGATTAGACCTAATCTGATTGCAGGCAAGTTCAAATTATAGCACAAAGGACCTGGCATGCAGGGTAACCGCCAGGCTTTGTAAAGACTATCTGTGAGTTGATTGGTCCACGGCAGATTAGGATTACTAACTCAGAGATAATTGTGAGGTTAAATAATCCTAATCCTGAATGCGCAACAGCTGTACCGATCAACATGTCCCTTTTAATGCAGCGTTATGATATTAAGAACGAGTTTCACCAATACACCCCGTTCATTCCGTGGTTCCGGACATTTTGCAGTGCAGTGAAGATGCCGCTAGTGTAACAATAAATGGCCTGTGACCCGTGATCATCTGTAAACTATTAGGCCTGTTTAGGGCCCAAAATATGAAGTGTACGGTAGGCTATTACATGATGTCACACACTGAGTGTTTGGTTGCCCTGTTGCGAGGAAACACCGAATGTATAGAAACCGTTCTGTCTTACAGAACAGAGCATGCCCTAGGATAGCCAGGACTGACAGAGTTGGCGCCAGCCACACTAATTACCAGGGTGTGAGTTGGGATAGGCCATTTCATATTGGACGACATTTAAGCGTCTACCATAACATCTATTACGTATTGTAAATTCACGAAGCCCTTTCTTTGCCAGTCTAGGTGGTTTGCTGCCCATCATACTTTGAACTTTATAGTAGCCCCGCTGGCCAGGCAGTGGCCAGTTTCTCCTGTTCATTTATCTCTGTGAATGAAGTGACGGGACATCGTAAGACAGCACTTCCTTAGTCTTCTTTCTGTCCTTCAGCTGGGCTGTCATCTTTTTAACGCCCCTTGAGTTCTTTGTAAGTTGGCTTTTTGTGCTTCCTTACGCACTTATGGGAGAGCACTCCTACGGATAAAATACTGTTGAGCTTTTGGATGCTTGGGAGTCCTACAAAGGCAGATCAGGCCCCTATAAACTCGATTGTTGCAGGTATGCCTTAGGACCTGGGTTGCAATGAGATGCAGGGCCTTTAACCGCGGCGCCACTCGCAAGCCTCCGAGACTTCTCTGTGATTTCAGAAAGTGAGATTGACACCATCCTGCCACCATTAAGAATGTGTTCCGGGTTGATCAAAGCATCTAACGGAATGCAGTGTACGGTGACATTAACTGACGTTGGCTGACTTTGTTCTGTCCTAGTCGCTGGCTCTTTCAGCTCTGTTGCAACTCTGACAGACAATTACTGTGCTGACTGTGGGCACTATGACTTTGAGGTGTTCTCTAGGGGAGGAAAATAATTAACAGAAAAATTTCGACCCTTTCATAGATGAATGGAAATGTTTTTCCCTCTTTGTTGGGTTACTCTGCTGTGTGGCTGAGGAAATGTAAAAAAAATGTTTTTGTAGGAATATAAAACAAAAAGTAAAAACATTTATTGTTTCTTATTTCTCTAGTCTTGACCAAAGAACCCTCTCTCTGAAATGGTTTTTCCTTTTCACCGTCCTTAGTAATGAGGTCACGGTCGACTCCTGTCTAGGGTGGGTTGTGGTTATGTGCCTCTCATGTCAATAAGCTGACCCTTAACCTCTGTGGCTTTATTGCCCAGCACCAAGCCATCTGGTCCTCACAGCTTATAGATGGGCTTTTCATTCTCTTTCCCTCTCGCTCTCTCTCTCTTTCTCTTTCTCTCGTATGTCACTGTAGCTAGTACACAGAATTAGGCAATAGAGTGTGACATCATGGTTCTGCAAAACTGGACGGATGCCTTTGTTCAAGGTGAATGTCTGTCTATGAAATGGAACTCATTAGAAAAGCCAAGCGCTACTGAGCGTTATGGAAAACTAGCACCATTCGCTTGTATGCCTACTGTGGGTTGAAACAATTAAACACTTAGCACCACAGTGGGCTTCTGCAGGACACACTGTCTCACAAACACACACACACACTTTCAGGCTGAGTTGCTCTGTTCACGTGGAGTTAACCTCTGATTCTGAGAGACAAGCCTTTTAACCGAAATCCTTGTTATCAAATGCCTTCTTCCACTGAAATGCTGTCTGCAGGGCAATCGGAGCAGGGGTCCTCGAAAGCCTGACTCCTCCATGAAGGGATGAGATAATCACTTTGTCCGAAACAATGCTGTAGTATTTAGGTCTCATAAATCCTCCTCCACATTCCCCTGCACCCTGAAACATCACCGGCCGGGTGGGCGTAAGTCAGTCACGTCTGCTCCGCTTGTTGACGTGCACTGGGGCTAATGTGTCACGCTTGTCCAGCAAGGCTGCCCACGTTGAAATCACCCCTCAAATAAATCTGTCCTCTTCAAACCTACCGCCGTAAAACCTGGGAGGAACTGACTCAATGGTGGATTTTAGAAAGTGATGGATCTTGTCGGAGAGATAATGCATAAGATAAAATGTTCTTTGTCCAAGGCTCATAGGTGGAAACACGAAAGTCTGTGTCTTGAGGCCAAATAGTGGGTGAGGTCTCCGATTGGATAAGCGGCATAAGTCACAATAGTTCTTTGTTCTTTCAGTTCTTTAGTAAGAAACTAGACAAAATCAAACAGGCAAATCCAGAGCTTAAGGTTAACTTGAGGGATTTCAAAGGGATATGAAACAGCCCTGCAAAAACATGAAAGTCTATTGGCTAAATGCTAAAACAACAGGATGACATTGTTTACACATCTTTAGATTGTATTGGAAAGCAGCACTCAAACTAAATGAATATGTGATTGCTTTGAAATACTCTCTTTGTATCTAGTACCGTGCCTTGTTTTGGAGCTTTTCATCTACATCTCTAAGCTGACAGGATTGCTTTGTAAGACCTGCTGTGTGTGTGTATGTGTGTGTTTGTGGCCCTCTAAAAACCTGCCGTGTCCCTGCCTCTGATCTTTTTTTGAAGGGTACATTTGGCAACAGCTCTGACTAGACTAGAGAGGCTTGAGAGTTTCCCTCAAAGATTCTGAGGCTTCTGCTGGATCTCCAGGGTAAATAGGAAAACTTTCTGGATTTGTGTTGATCTACGTTATTGACACATCCTGGCCTGCATTTAGGAGAAAAATAGATGATCCATAGTTTCCTGGTGTTCAGTCGGGAATCATCAGGCTGAGGGATCCTTCATTTAAAGCTCACTCCTCTGGTGTTATTGTCCTGTCGTGTTTAGTGCATGTCCTTCTTTACCACTGCTGAGTTGACCATTGACCTCTAGGGTTATCTTCAGTATTGTTTTTCTGAGAAACACACCCCTGCACTTAAATGCTTTGGAGGGGCCTTGGATAATGTTTTGACATTATTCCAGTGTGTTTTCTGAAGACCAGGTATTAAACATCTACAGTAACATTACATATGCATGTAGCACACTGCTGTCATGCCATAGATTGCTTTTGGAACACACATGTTTGGCAAACACGATGTTCTCCGTATTGTCCCCTGACTCTGTACTCTAACTCTGTCCCCTGACTCTGTACTCTAATTCTGTCCCCTGACTATGTACTCTAACTCTGTCCCCTGACTCTGTACTCTAATTCTGTCCCATGACTCTGTACTCTAACTCTGTCACCCTGACTATGTACTCTAACTCTGTCCCCTGACTCTGTACTCTAACTCTGTCCCCTGACTCTGTACTCTAACTCTGTCCCATGACTCTGTACTCTAACACTGTCCCCTGACTCTGTACTCTAACTCTATCCCCTGACTATGTACTCTAACTCTGTCCCCTGACTCTGTACTCTAACTCTGTCCCCTGACTCTGTACTCTAATTCTGTCCCATGACTCTGTACTCTAACTCTGTCACCCTGACTATGTACTCTAACTCTGTTCCCTGACTCTGTACTCTAACTCTGTCCCCTGACTCTGTACTCTAACTCTGTC
>JACXGJ010009866.1:0-23381 GCA_016801105.1 Esox niger | reverse complement strand
CCTGTTGTCCTGTTTAGCGCACCTGTTTCTCATCTAGTCATTACCATTCCAAGTATATATGTATCCTCTGTTCCCCCTGTCTTTGCGTGTTATTGTCTCTACATTGAGCATTAGTCAGCTCAGAACATTAAATATATGAATATACAAAACCTACAGACTTCGTCTCTTGCTTCGTCTCCGTCTGCCCAAGGAGCTGACAAATGCTATCAAGTAGGGATTTAAATAAATGAATTAAATCAATATAAATATTTATTATGAGCATGCCATATTAAGATGTTGCCATTTCCATCACATAGGACAAATTCCTCAATAATAAACCTTTTTCAAGAGAACGTTTAGTTACTAGTGAAATTGAAGCATATGGCTGGCTGTAATACAAGTCACAAAATGCTAAGTAGCCTATCGTTTTGCTCCAGTACTGTAGAAGCGTCATTTCCATCACAAATTTGACAGGTGCAAATTACAAAAAGGATGGGGCAAAGTACAAAGTAAAAGTGAATTAAAACAAATCCCTGTTACCCTCCACACCGGTGTTGGATTCCACGAATGAAAGTTTCACTTTGCTTACTGAGCTGTTCTGTGTGGCATGACTGCTCTGGGTTTATCTCTCATAAACACTTGCCTATGTTGGTGAACGCTACCTGTCGGCTACTACTGTACACTTTGACAATGGTGGGCCCGCAATCAGGTGTAGATTTAAGATTGATTTTCTTAAACCTTCACTCCCACTTCACGCTTCCTTTCGAAGTGGACTTCCAGAAAGTGACATGGAATATCCTGAAAGCCAGACATGGAAAAGGCCCAACTAATGAGGTAGGAGCAGCTGTGAAACAAAGAGCAGATGGAATCGTGTCTCAAGGCAGGAATCTCCCAAATGGAACAATTGTCTTTAACGAAGTGAACTGTCGACAGATTAGTCAGATATCCAGCCGTTTATATACAGCTGACCACATGGGATTTTCATGCACTATTGTCTTTAGATTTAACAGAGAATGGAGTGATGAACAAAAAACACTCAGTCAACAACAGTTTATTGGGCAAAAACACCTTGTCAGTGAATGTTGTCAAAGGAGAATGACCATTCAAGCCAACAGAAAGGCTGCAAATACTAAAGTAAAAACTCTTTACAACAGTGTTGAACCACAAAGCAAACAGGTTATATCAGCGGAAGACCACGGTCTCATTCCTGTTAGCTAAGTACTGGAAGATGAGGCTATAATGAGCACATGAACTGGATGGTTGAAGACTGGTAAACTGTTACCTAGTCTGACAAATCGGGATTTCTGTTGCAACATGGAGATGGTACAGGCTGGCAGTGACAGAGACTTCAGTATCCTCCATTTATAGGGACTAGTCCCCAGATCTCAGGCTAATAGATCACCTTGGGATTAGGTTTAACTGAAGGTTCCAACAGCTAAGTGAATAAATGCTGCAAAGAAGTCATGTTTTTCTGGAGGCAAAGCGGGGTCGTGCCTGATACTAGATTGATGTACCTAATAAAGTGAGTGTAAAAGTTTTTCCCCGGCATTATGTGAGATGTTCACGTAGAGAATGGTGCTCTGGTAAAACCATGTGTCACAGTGTCCCCAACCATTTGTTTATTGGCTTTAAAAGAAGATTATATGGTAAACCATATGGTATAAACCACAGAATGGGCTTGGACTTGTTACTGAGCCACACTGATTGACCAGAAGGCACTTTAGATCAATGTTTTGGTCTGTGAGAAACGTATCTCTCTTTCAAACCTTAGATACTCTAATAAACCTGCAATGGTGGGTCTTCAGAATTTTGTTGCAGATCCGCAGTTCTGTGATCCTAGGTAATATTTGTTTTCTGAGCGACTTGAAACATACAGGCAAACAAAAACAAAAACATACAGACAGAAAACATCAAATGTTGAAACAGAGAAATGCCATGTTCTCTGGGTCCGATGTATTTTCAGATGGACTGTGGCAAAGTGGAATACTGTCCTGTGGTTTAACAAATTCCAAATTACAACATTTTAAATATTTTTTGGGAATCAGGGAGCCTGCGCCCTTCGGACTAGAGGAGAGGGGCCATCCAATATCTTTGCAGCACACAGTTCAAAAGCCTGCATCCATGATGGTATGGGGATGCATTAGTGCACATGACATGGGTGACTTACACATCTGTGAAGGTACCATTAATGCTGAACAATATATACAGGTTTTGGAGCAACATATGCTGTCATCCAGACAATGTCTTTTTCGGGGAAGGCAGAATTTCTTATTTACAAAAAAATGCCAAACCTCATTCTGCACAGTCTGGATGCTAAACTGGCCTGCCTGCAGTCAAGACCTGTCACGCATTGAAAATATTTGCTGCATTATGAAACAAAAAGTTTCAAAACAAGAAGAGGTGAAGCAACACAATAGAAAACATGCCCCTGTCCCAACTTTTTTAAATGTGTCGCTGGCATCAAATTCAAATTGCATTATTCCAAAATCAATACAATTTCTCAGTTTCAACATTTGATATGTTGTCTTTGTACTAAATTAAATTAGGTATTTGGAATTTTCATGTCATTGCCTTGTCTTTACTTGCTTTTTAATGCAGAGTCCAAACTTTTTGGGAAATGGGGTTGTACTAATTTAGAGTGTTTCAGGAAGATTTGTATTAATTCAGTTCCCATTATAATTCAGAATTCTAGAAGACTTCTTGGAAAATCTTCCTTTATAAATTTTTTCAGAAGAATCTAGGCTTAACTTAGAACAATAAAAAAATATTGATGAAATATCAGTATCAGCTTTGGCTTCCCTTAAAAGTGAAAAGGCACTGAGAATACATACTGTTATGTATTACTGTTAAATATAATTTTTAATGCAGCTGCATGAGCAATGTTTTTTATTTTCATGATTAAGGCCTATCACAAGAAACTACTACAAAATCATACTTTTTATCTTGGAGCAACTAATTTATTGAAAAATACTGATACATATCATGTTACACTCTCCATACAGACCAGAATCACTTTTAAATGCTAATTTATCCAAACAGACATTTTGTCAAAAATTTGAAATACCCCAAGTGTAGTAGCCTGTCTCGATGCTGACAAAGCTTTTGACAGAGAAGAAAGGAAATATCTGGTGGCTGTATAATCTGTTTGCAGATTCTGTATCTTCCATATGTGGCAGGTGATCTGAATGCTTAAAGTAAAAATTACTTTTGGCCAGCTGAAATTAACAGGCAAATAATTTTGTCGGGTATGTTAAATTCTTGGGCAAAAATAGTAATTCGACATCTTAACATCTGAGTTTAAGTTTTTAAATATATGGAAGGCTATCTATAGTTGTAAATACATTTTAATGCTATTCCACTACCAATTTAAAGTATTGTTTTTATGAACCATGAGAATGTTTCTATAGTGTTTTCATGGGGTGGGTAATATTGGCAGTTTTCAAAGTACTACTTCAGCTTAATGTAAGCAGAAGGATTCAGATACCAAATAACATTTCTAGAGAGAAAATTTCACATTTTACCCTAATATTGTTATTTCGTTGACAGGTGGTTTTTGAGACATCCTCTATGAGCGTGACACCTTGATAAGCTAATTTCTTGATGATTGCTCAACATTAATATTTCTGGATGACTGCCTCATGACTTCTGCCTATGATTAATTTCTTTCCACCTAATTTTCCTCATTCCTTTGCTCATTGACTTACTCCTTTTCCAGGACCCTCCCTCTCATAAAGCAGGAAATGTGCTTGACCTTATCTTGACAGATGAACAACGAAAATTTGGAACAGAAGTCTTTCCTTGGGTAATATATTTATATGTCAGGGCCAAAAGACAAGACCCTGAATTTGCATTAAAGCCTGGTATTTGGCAGTTGTTTGAAAGTTCCAAGTGCTGCCAGAGACCAGGTATTCCAATTGAGTTGTGTGGGCAGTGAACACAAGATTAGAAGGGGCAGCTGTGGTATGGAGAGACTGTAAAAACAGGGATAGAAAACGGTGGAGGCTTTAATATTCATACTTACTGACCACAGCCTAGCAGAGGCAGTACAGTTCCCCTTCAATCCTGGCATGGGTTTCTAAAACAATGATAAATTGTTCTTTAAACTTAGATGATCTTTGAAATGTCAGCAGTTCACCGTTGAACTAGGCCATTGAGACAATGGAAAACACTTACTACTTAATTCTAAAGGGTTCTAGCTTGCAGGATATAGTACTAGACAACACCAGATTCAGAAAATAATATGCACTACTTATCACTTAAGTGGAACAAGTAGTGAAGCCCTGAGAAAGTATACAGTTGTGCTCAAAAGTTTGCAAACCCTTAGAGAATTGGTAATATACAGGTGCTGGTCACATAATTAGAATATAATCAAAAAGTTGATTTATTTCAGTGATTCCATTGAAAAAGTGATACTTGTATAATGTATACAGTCATTCCATACAGACTGTATTCCAGTCTGTGTGCAAGTGTTCATTCAAGTGTTCATTCCTTTTAATTTTGATGATTATAACTGACAACTAATGAAAACTCCAAAATCAGTATCTCAGAAAATTGCATAATGCGGCATGGTGGAGGTAAACTAAGAAACGTTCGTCATTTTAAGTGTATCTATATTATTCACAAATGGCCAATTAGCTGTTGAAACAGCCAGTGGCAAATGAGGATCTGTTCAGGGTACAAACAAGAGGCTGTACTGACACCCATGAAATGTACAGCTCGGTAGTGTAGCGTTTAATGACACAACTTTCCCTGTGGACAACCTGGGTTCAAATCTCGAGAGAGCAGCACTTTCTATTGCGGGCCAGCTGAATTTGGCTTGCCTGGTATCTTGTTTCAGGAGCTATAAGTACCATTTGTAAAGAAAACATGAGGGAGCAGGCAAAATACATTTATTTTATATCTTATGGGATTCACATTCAACTATAGGTCATAACAGAAAGGCACAATCATAAAACAAAACATGGCAACAAATAAAACAAATTCACTGACCTCCGTTCAAAAGTCTACATACCCTTAGTTCCTAGTAATGCCTCCTTTACCATCATTGACAGCATGCAGTCTTTTGTAATAGTTGTGTTGCAGGTGGTACAGTAAAGCTGCCCATTCGTCTTGGCAAAATGCCTCCAGGTTATTCATGAACCGCACGTTTGAGAGATCTCCCAGAGATCTCCACATGATATTAAGGTCAGGAGACTGTGATGGCCACTCTAGAACCTTCCCCTCTTTGTGCTGTATCCACTAGAGTGTCAACTTGGCCTTTTGCTTAGGGTCATTGTCATGCTGTAAAGTCCAAGAGCGTTTCATGAAAATTGTCCAGCAGTATTTCCTGATAATATACTGCATTCATCTTGCCTATACATTTACACAAGATTCCGGTGCCTTCAGAGCTCACACCCACCTAAATCATCAGTGAGCCACCACCATGCTTCACAGGGGGGATGGTATTCTCTTCACTACAGGCCTTGTTGACCCCTCTCCAAACATAGAGTTGGAGAGGGTTAAACCATGAAGCTCTATTTTGGTCATCATTCCAAATCACAGTATTCCAGAAGCTGTGAGACATGTTGTTGGGCGTATTGAAACCAGGTTTTTTGTGGCACTGATGCAGTAAAGGCTTCTTTCTGGCAACTTGACCATGCAGCTCATTTTTGTTCAAGTACTGTCGTTGTGACGATGAGGTGACGGACTGCTCCGTCATCTCCCGCTTTTCCTATCTCTCCAACAGTCATGAACTCATCCCGGTCCCCTTCATTTGTCTTGTCTCCAATTATCACACATACCAGGTCCCAATTAAGCCAATTGTATGTGTTTAAATGTTTCTCCTCTGTTTCCCTCAGTTGTCAGTCACTGTTCCATGTCGCAGTGTGTATTGATTGTCCGTGGTGAGTTTCGTTTAGTTTTTCTTTGCTTTAGCTTTATTATCAAGTGCTCTGTGTTTTCTGTTCTTTGTGTTTGTCAATAAAAGACTGCACCGACTACTACCCCTGTCTGTGCCTGGTCTGTTCTCTCCACGACATCCCGACTGTTACATCCTTGAAAGAACCACCCCGTCTTTTTCCAGAGCATAGTATACCTGTGGGTTATTCTTTGTATCCTAACAATTGTAATGCAACGAAATCATTCTTGGTCTATCTGACCTTGGCTTGGTATCAAGGGATCCCTGAATTCTCCACTTCTAAATAAGTGATTGAACAGTACTGACTGGAATTTGCAAGGCATTGGATATGTTTTTATGTCCTTTTCCATCTATTTTAAGTTCTATTACCATGTTACGCAGGTCTTTTGACAGTTCATTTCTGCTCACCATGGCTCAGTATCTATCCTGCTCTGTGCATTCCTCAATGAATAATGACATTATTGATTATATATTATTTATAGTATCAAGTGATTTCTTAAGGTATGGGACATGAACACTGCAACAATGGTATAAACCTTCCTCCAATTTGTATTTATAACTGTATTTTCTTAATCTATTCCATGTGTATTTTAATTGCTGATATATAGCTTTTTAACCTCAATCCCCATGTAGGTACGTCTTTGAGGAGATCTTATCAAGAGGAGTTCTTGAGTAACATAGAGAAGAATGCATCCACATGAGAGGTTAGAGAACAAAATACAGTTAATGGTAGCTTTTCACTTAAGTTAGTTCTGCACTATTTTGTTTCTTTGTGGATGGCAGGAATGATTTAATACAGCCCCTCAGATAAGCATTAAGGGTTTAACTCAATAAACATGGGCAAGTGTTTGTCGAGGTAATGGAGGGCTTAGACATATCAAAAGAAGAGTTCATGTTTTGGTCTGCCATGAATGTAGTTGTCTGCTTTGAAGATCTTTGGGAAATGCTAAACAACAATATTGTTATCAACAATTTTCCTACCCTGCCACCAAAGTATATTCAAGTTACAGTTAAATAATGAATATGGGCTTAAAGTGCAGACTCAGCTTTAAGAGTATTCACATCCAAATTGGATGAAGGGTTTAGGAATTAAAGCTCTTTAATATGTAGCGCCCTCCTTTTCAGGGGACCAAATGTAATTGGACAGTTCACTAAAAAAGCTGTTTCATGGACAGGTGTAGGCTATTCTTTTGTTATGTCTTCAACAATTAAGCAGGAAAAATATCTAGAATTTATTCCAGATGTGGCTTTCACATTTGGAACCTGTTGCTGTGAACCCACAACTTGCGGTTGAAGGATCTCTCAATGAAAGGGAAACAAGCCATCCTTAGGCTGCAAAAAAAATCAATCAGCTAGGTAGCAGGAACATTAGGAGGGCCAAATTGACAGTTTGGTGAGCTCTGCAACACAAAACAGCCTGGACATCCACGGAAGACAACAGTGTTGGATGTAGAATGGATGTAGACTGTAGAATCCTTTCCCTGGTAAAGAAAAACCCTTTCACAACATCCAGAACACTCCAAGAGGTAGGCATATCATTTTCCATGTCTACCATTAAGAGCAGACCTAACGAGAGCAAATACAGAGGGTTCACCACAAGGTGCAAACCATTTATAAGCCTCAAGAACACGAAGGCCAGATTAGACTTTGGCCAAAAACATCTAAAGAAAGCCAGCCCAGTTCTGGAACAACTTTCTTTGGACAGATGAAACTTATATCAACCTATACCAGAATGATGGGAAGAAAAATGTATGGATGAGAATGGCTCATGATACCACATCATCTGTAAGACACGGTGGAGGCAGTATGTTGGCATGGACATGCATGGCTTCCAATAGCACTGGGTCACTAGTGTTTATTGATGATGTGACAGAAAATAGAAGCAGCCGGATTAATTCTGTATAGGGATATATTGTCTGTTCAGATTCAGCCGTATTCAGCAAAGTTGATTGGACAGCGCTTCACTTTACAGATGGACAATGACCGAAAACATACTGTGAAAGCAACCCAGGAGTTTTTTATGGCAAAGAAGTGGAATATTTTGCAATATTCCACTTCTTTGCCAATATTGAGTCAATCACCTGATCCCTAACCGATCAAGCATACATTTCACTTGCTGAAGACAAACCTTAAAGCAGAAAGAACCACAATCATACAGCAACTGAATCCAGACAGCTACAGTAAAGGCCTGGCAAAGCATCACAATGAGGAAACCCAATGTTTGGCAATCATTGCCTACAAAGGATTCTCGACAAAGTATAATTTTTTTACATTGTGTTAATTTGTCCTATTATATTTGAGCCTCTGAAATAAGGGGACTGTGTATGAAAATACTTGCAATTTCTAAATGTTTCATACCATATTTTTGTTCAACCCCTTCAATTAAAGCTGAAAGTCTGTACTTCAATTGCATATTGGTTGTTTCTTTTCAAATCCCTTGTGGTGGCGTAACGATCCAAAATGATAAGAATTGTGTCAGTATCCAAATATTTCCAGACCTAACTCTATTTAGCTTTCCCCCAAACATAATGTAAAATAACTTGATTTAATGTTAAGCAGATTTTACACAATTCACCAAGTTTTCCATAAAATGTGGAAAAAGTTTTGGTTAATTATTTACTGCTTTGTCAATTTTTGTATCCAAAGCTTTAATACAAATGGTAAATTCTTTGTACATTTTATTGTTTAGGATTTTTTTTATCATCATTATCATTTTCCCACAGTAAACTGTGTTTACCCGTACCATTGTAGATCAGCCTGTGGGTGTCCTAAAGCATAAACAAAACCACCTCCAGGTTTCAGCGACTCTACTGAATATAGAACGTATTTTGAATACTTTTTTTGCTCCAACTGGTAATTTTTAAGGAATTTATTTGTAAGCGCCCGGGATGAGGATGATTTTCTACTGACTCCTTAGCTTAGCTTTTGGTTGATGACATGTGGCGCTTGTGGCCGTTTTACAGCAAAACTAAACACATCCATGTGTTCCAGAGACTCTCTGATTAATTGTGAATTTGTAACCATTTGATCATGGCGATTGTCAATGTGACAAGAGAACCGCCATTGATGACCGCAAATAGATTCAGCTAAATGTAAGGCTCTTTGTGTCTGAGTGGAAACGACGATGACAAGCGCCACAAGCGATTCAGTGTAGACATTTTTGTGACGTCGTTCTTGTTAGGGTACCCCAATTCTGCAAAACATAAACACAAACATAATCAAATTTCAGTCAAAAGTATTTATTTAATTATAAAGCCCTTTTTAACATCAGCTGTTGTCCCAAAGTGCTTGTACAAATCACCAAGCCTGAAACGCCTAAGAGCGTGCAACACTGGTGTTGTTGCACAGTGGCTAAGAAAAACTCCCTAAAAGGGGTTGAAACCTAGAGAGGAAACAGGCTCAGAGGAGTGACCAGTCCTCTTCTGGCTGTGCCAGGTGAACATAATGGAATCAGGCCACACATATTAACATGATGTAATTCAATCACGCCCATGTGACAATAGACTTGCATGGGACATGTATGAACTGTGACTTATACAACAATACGAGGTAACATTAATATCCAAACAGCTCCCCTGTTTGACATCTTCATACTCTCCACAGAGCTCAGCAGGGGAGATTGAAAAAGATTTTTCATTAGGAAATAGAAATTTGTAACAAGCATTGTAACAGGCATCTCAGTCATTTCATTCGGTAATTACACACAGTTACATGCTGTTATAGCAGTGTAACAATGAATTATAACTATTGATTAAAATAATATGTCCCTTTAAAATAAAGTGTTACTAATTTCCATAAATGTGTTTTCATGTGTCAGTGTTTATTTGTGTGTGTGTGTGTATGCATGTGTGTCTAAGAGAGTGTGTCTGTCAAGTGTGCATTTCCATAAGAGATGCTCATTATGAACTATTTCCAGTCTTTGGTTGATGCCTTTTCCATGAAACCCATCCCTGCGGAAATAGTTGAGTTTACTCCCCAATCCTCCTCTTTCCCACTAGGGATGAATCCAGGTCATCCAAAATCACATCACCTGGAGGTGAGTACTAGAGCCAAGTCTCAAAAGCATGAGGATACAGGGGTGGCCGGCCAGCTGTTCATGAGCTGAGGACAGGCAGGCTTTGGGTCAGTGAGGGTCAGTGACGGACAAGCTGAAAGACCTGTTTGTGCTGTATGCGCTGCCTAGTGGTTCAACATTTATCCACTGCTCTTTTTCCTCAATAAGACAGGTTTGAGGTCTGAAGTGGTGTGGAAAAAGCCCAGCTGCAACAAACTGGGCAGGCAGTCAGGCCCAGGAGAGGGATCCAGCTGGAAGAGAGAGAGATGCCCTGAAAGGTCTCCCAGCGTGCTGAAAAATGGCTTTTCGTCTCCAGTCAGCAGCGTAGTTCAGCTATGAAGTAAAATATGGCAATTTCCTTGAATGAAAACAGGATTTTTCTATGAAAAACACAGGATGTCAAGCCCTTTTACCAAGAAAATGGCCATCCATCTTTCACACCAACACAGATGTCTGCATAACTTGTTTGTAAGACTTCTGATATGAAATCTCGGCCTATAAATATAGAGAACCATTACATTGTAGGCCGTACTTTGAAGAGAACTGCCATATGCCCCATTGTGTTGGGTTTAATAATTCCTTGTTGTCTCATGAATCCAAGTTTATATGGCTGACTACTGTAGAGGCGTAACACACATTCTGTGAATGAACTGCCATTTTCTTGAAATCATCCAGCCTTTTTGTTTATTGTTTTCTATTACAGCACATTTTGGAAAAACCTCATCATATGTTCTACCGCAGTGTAATAACAATACTAATAATGATAATGCCTTTGCAGTGCATTTAATTATATTCTACCAATGTGTTATGAGACATCCATAACCGTATGTCATGCTTAATAAAGTGTTCATTCATTTGGAATAACTCTGTGATATATCACCAGTGTCAAACATATCAAATAAGGCATAGGTCTGTGTTTTATGAACTGTCATGCATGGTGCTGCTAAACACATATAACTTATAACACATATAACATAGGATCATTAGCTTGTTTAAAATATTCTTTAGTTGGTATTAGGTCGAAATTCAGACCGTTTGCCATGATATTCTGTATTGAGCTCTGATGCATCTTGTGTCCTTTGATCATCATTGAGATGTCTCTAGAACTTCATCAGAGGCCACATGTGGCAAATGTAATTGATTGGACTTGACAATTTAGTTGTGTCAGTTCAACTGTAATGTTTGTTGACCATGAATTTCAGTGGCCTATTGGTTTTATTGATTGCAAATGGAAATGTGCATAAGAATTTTTTTGTCACTGTCAGACAGAGATCCCTGCAGCCCCAAAAGAACTGGAAGTCCAGGGGATCTGGGGGCCTATGTGCCTGTCAACTCAAAACATAACCAGACCGGAGTGTTGCAGGCTTAGAATGAACACAGCTGGGATGGTGTGACTGAGATGATGGGCACTTTGTGTCAATGGTGTTTGCATCACTGTGACCCTGAGTTGATGTGTGGGCACTGTTGAGAACACAAGACTTAAAAAAGATCTGTTTGGATTATGCCCACTGTTGTTGAAACAGATGTCGTTGCTGCCAAATAAAGGAAAAGGATACTCTGCGCTCTGTTACTGTATTGATTTGATATTTTTGTATTAGACATTCACCAGGAATGTTTATCTACTTTTCTCCTTATTGGGTGATAACGAGCCGTAGTACTGTAGCCCTCTCCATCACCATCATCATCCCTCACTCTGACTGCTGTATGTCACTGCACCACGTATGTGAGTTTGGTCTCTGATCTGCAACGTGACCACACGTAGAGAGTCTAGTGTCGAGGTCCTCTACTGCATTATAAGTAACGTATAAACTCACAAGATTATCATACAGAGTATATAAGGAACCTGATGATTGACAAATGTCCATGTGGGAGCAGGGTCCAATCATCAGGTTCCTTATAATGTCTGTATGATAATCTTGGGAGTATATATGTTACTTATAATGCAGTACATTACATTATAAGGAACCTGATGATTGGACCCTTCTCCCTCTTGGACATTTAATATCTGACCCTGAAGCAAGGACCCTGCTCCAACTTGGACATTTAATAGCTGACCCTGAACTAGGGTCCCTGCTCCCACGTGGACATTTAATATCTGACCCTGAACCAGGGACCCTGCTCCCACTTGAACATTTTATATCTGACCCTGAACCAGGGACCCTGCACCCACTTGGACATTTAATATCTGACCCTGAACCAGGGACCCTGCTCCCACGTGGACATTTAATATCTGACCCTGAACCAGGGACCCTGCTCCCACTTGAACATTTTATATCTGACCCTGAACCAGGGACCCTGCACCCACTTGGACATTTAATATCTGACCCTGAACCAGGGACCCTGCACCCACTTGGACATTTAATATCTGACCCTAAACCAGGGACCCTGCACCCACGTGGACATTTAATATCTGACCCTGAACCAAGGACTGCTCTCACGTGGACATTTAATATCTGACCCTGAACCTGGGACCCTGCACCCACGTGGACATTTAATATCTGACCTTGAACCAGGGACCCTGCACCCACTTGGACATTTAATATCTGACCCTAAACCAGGGACCCTGCACCCACGTGGACATTTAATATCTGACCCTGAACCAAGGACTGCTCTCACGTGGACATTTAATATCTGACCCTGAACCAGGGACCCTGCTCCCACGTGGACATTTTATATCTGACCCTGAACCAGGGACCGTGCACCCACGTGGGCATTTAATATCTGACCCTGAACTAGGGTCCCTGCACCCACTTGGACAATTCCTATTGGGAGCCTAGGATGGTTTGCCTCTATTTGAAAAGGGAGAAAAATCCAATGAAATATTCTGAACAGGCTTTGTGCTCCCTCTGCTGTTTTGTTAAACACACTACAGAAACAGTTATGAAGAACTTTCTCTGTTGTCCACATTGCACTCTTTTACACAACAGGCCTACACACATTCAGTGTAAAACCTAAGATCAATGATAAAAGACAAACACCTGAAGGCCCTATGTTTATGATTCATTTATTTCCATTTTTGTTTGTATTTGAGCAATTTAAAAAGTAAAGATATTGAGCCAAAATCTGCATGAACTTTGAGCCTGAAGAGAAACATCATGACATTGTTCTTACTTTTCCACTGCCACTTCTCACTTTTCATTTACATACCAAAACAGCCTAATTACCAACCATTATCTAATGAAGATAACATCGTATTGAGCTCTCACCTATATTGTCCGTGAATGGTTAACAAAAATATCAATTTCAGATCAATGATTAATAGTAAACGTCATAGTCCTCGTGGGCATCTAATGTGAACAGAGAAGAGGATTGTCAGTCTGACTCAAAGTCCATCTTTGGGTTACTTGTGTCTATGGAACAGCCACTTCTTTATATTGTGGTGATGGGTGGAGCGACACCAAGGCCTGCAGGTTAGTGTTTTCCTTTGACATGTGCAGCGTATTGGTAAAGGGTATGTGTACACAGCGTTTGTGTCTTTCAACCACACAGCTTGTTTCTCTTGTCTGGCTGAGCAGCTTGTGTTGCTCCTCAGTTGGCACCTCAGAGGCAGGTATGGACAGGTGCCATGGGCATACCGTGGGCTGACTCTGTGGGTACGTCTGCCGCCTCCCCATGTCTGTACACCTCAGTGCCAGTCTGTGTGGGCCCCACTGGCAGAGCTATGGGAGAAAGGGACACGCATCAGACTGGCAGCAGACAGTCGTTACATGCAATGAGACAAAAATTGCTTTTACGACAGCTCCATGACAGTGTCCTTACAGCACATTAAGTTAAATTTGATGAGCTAATCCCCTAAATAAAGACACAGATGATCACTTTGGTTGTAACATATGATTGAAGACAGACATAAACATCGCTCAGGTGAGCTCAGAGCTGTGAGGACTGAGCCTGGAGACCCTGGCACCTATGGAACTAGCCTGACTAGAGGGCCTGGCCCCTGTGGAGCTAGGCTGACTAGAGAACCTGGCCTCTGTGGAGCTAGGCTGACTAGAGAACCTGGCCTCTGTGGAGCTAGCCTGACTAGAGGGCCTGGCCTCTGTGGAGCTAGCCTGACTAGAGGGCCTGGCCCCTGTGGAGCTAGCCTGACAGGAGGGCCTGCCCTCTGTGGAGCTAGCCTGACTAGAGGGCCTGGCCCCTGTGGAGCTAGCCAGACTAGAGGGCCTGGCCTCTGTGGAGCTAGCCTGACAGGAGGGCCTGGCCTCTGTGGAGCTAGCCTGACTAGAGGGCCTGGCCCCTGTGGAGCTAGCCTGACAGGAGGGCCTGCCCTCTGTGGAGCTAGCCTGACTAGAGGGCCTGGCCCCTGTGGAGCTAGCCAGACTAGAGGGCCTGGCCTCTGTGGAGCTAGCCTGACTGGAGGGCCTGGCCTCTGTGGAGCTAGCCTGACTGGAAGACCTGGCCTCTGTGGAGATAGCCAGACTGGAGGGCCTGGCCTCTGTGGAGCTAGCCAGACTGGAGGGCCTGGCCTCTGTGGAGCTAGGCTGACTGGAGGGCCTGAGACAAGGGGTGCAGTCTGAGCCCCCCCCCCCCCGTAGAGGGCTAGGCTGTCCTCAGAGGGTGATAAAGCACAGGGACAGTTTGTGATCACTGTGTGACTTTGGTCTGTTCAGACAGCATGTGTGATTCTTCAGGTAGCCCCCTTTCACAGCAGGAGCACCAAGATGCTGGCAAGCCAGGTTATTACAGATATCCCTGCCACTTGGCTTCAGAATGACATCACAGTGAAGCAAACCTGTTGACTCAGGAAACCAGTCTGAAGTTTCACGCACCCGTTGGCCTGCATTACAGGTGTGAATATGTGTTATTGTATAGTGTGTAAAGAGTGTTAGTGTGTGTTAGTGTGTAGTGTGGGTGTTTAAGGGTGCCATTCAATGTGACCACAATGTATTGTCTTGTTCTAGCTAGTGCATATTGCTACAGACTGCGCTACACACTGACTTGTCTATGGAGGAATTAGAGGGTTCTCACAGCTAGGGACAGGTAGGATGACAGATGTAAAGTTGTTAGGCAATCCAGCGTGGCCTCTTAGTAGGTCCTGAGACAGTGCGACAACTTGGGGTAGGCCTACAGGGAATGCCATTGCCTCAGAGTTTGAACCTGCGGAAGACCAGAGAAGTAAACTAGAACACTACTTTACTGTCCCAGGTATTATCACAGCTCAAGTGTTACCCTCAACAATACTTACCCCAAATGATTCATGACAGCTCACCATGAAACAGTATGATACTGCTACCTAACGGCTTAATGGCTCTGGTGTGTATATTTGTTTGTTTTGCACACAAACCCGAGAGGACAAATAGCACCTCGACGGGATTAACGATTGTCACGCTGATTACTTCTCCGCAGACAACGCTGTGTAGATTATCGTTTTGCGCATATGCAAGAACTCCTCTTCTCTCGCTCTCGTTGACTTTTACTGGAGATTCCTTTTCCCGTTTTCTGATTGGCTCAGAGCTGGCATCTATCGATTCAACAAGACAAACACTAACCAGCAGACAACAGCCTTGGGTGCTCATCAAAACACAGTTAGCAATTGGAGGTAAATTGAGTGCCAATTTAGTGGTTGCAAGGTTAACAAATGCTGCAGTGTGCCACAGCCTTAATATAAACCATGTAGCGTTTTCACTTGTTGAAAAAAACTGATTGTCTACACAATGTTTCCTGCTGAAAGGCAGGCAGTCCATCGCTTATCAGAAACAAGGTGCTAATTGCTTGTGGGTCTGAGTGTAAACCAATCAATCAATCAAATGTATTTTATGAACCCTTTTTTACATCAGAAGTTGCTTTTACAAGCACTTTCATGTGCCCGACCCAGACAAAATGCACAGATTAGATTATGGCAATTGAAAATGGAAACTATTGAAACCTCCGTAATATCACCAGCCAACTCAACCCCATACACACAACAGGCCGAAGAAATTCTTTCAGTAAGAGGCCAACTAATGCTGAACATTGAAACCTTCTCTCCAATCAGGGATAGTTGAAAATGTCTGTTAATAAACCACTTTAAAATATACCACTCATTGACCCAGAGCATTTTTCGAACATTTGGCAAACCTCAAAACATCTCTTCCAAATCTCATTCACTCTAAAATGAACTGTAATCCAACATCTGACATCATTTTAAAACTCCAAGAGTATCTTTGAGAACAACCAATCTGTTTTAAGACCACTACACAACAATCAAACTATAAAATATTGTGACCTCTGACACAATGTAAAAACACTCCAAGGTCATTTCTCTATTCTTACACATTTAGATGTATGTCATTGATACTAATTGATGCTATTACTCTCGAAACTACTGTGATTTTATTTAGATGGACAACACTTGATGCCAGATTTGTGTCAGAGACACAATGGCACTTGCCACGTGACTCCTTATGAGGTAGTATGAAAACTTTTCAGACGAATATTCCCCATGACTAGTGATGTCTCGCTAGATTTGTATTGGAGTGGAATGAGCAGTGACAGTATAGGAAGTCTGGTTAAGTCTTTCCAACTCCAGGAACAGAATTGGAAAAATACACAAAAAGAAACAATCCTATTACCAGCCACAGCACTCGTTTGACAGAGTGCACCATGTTAGTTACCAGGTAAAACACATTGTCAGTGAATGTATACGCCTTCCAGGACAGGGGTCTGGCCAGTGAGTTGCACACTCGTGTGTAGCCTATTAAAGCATTGAGAGTAAGCCATTGCTTGTGTGAATCGAATATTGTTTTTACATTATATGTTAACCTTATTTAAATGAATTTGTGTTTGCGACAGTTGCTGTATTGTAAATACAGTCCTTGTTGGTGTGGCTTAGGTTGGTCGAGCGGTCTAAGCAAATTCCTCCAGTGCACATTTACTAGTGCAGCATTGGATTCGAAACAGTCCCACAGCTATTTCAAAAACTCTGCCCTCTACCTTCCCACATGTGTATCAATAAAGTATAAAATGTTTGAAAAATCTTTAAGAACAGTTGGTTGGTCTCCAAATCCCACCTTTTTGCTGTTCAGCTGAGTGATAATTCCTTGGAACATTCCAAGGTTGAACTTGACGTTCCTCAAGGTTAGGTGTGTGGACCCCATTTGTTTTCACTGTACATGTGGTACCTTGGTAATATCATCTGTATTTATAACATGGACTTTCATTGCTGTGTTGATGGCACCCAGTTGTACTTATAAGCCATATGATACTTCAGTCAGTCCGCCTTGCGAAATGCATCCCAGATGTTAAACATTGGATGACAACCAACTTGTTGCTTATACAACCCTGACGAGACAGAAATGATCCTATTTGGTCACGAAAAAAACTACAATTCATCCAACCTCACGGCTAACATTGATAGTTACCCCATCAAACCACAAATGGTTGATAAAAATTTGTGTGTAACCTTCTGGGCTCGTCGAACCTTGAAAAACAACATGAAATCGACATTTGAATCAACAAACTTCCATCTCAGGATATGTTCTAGAATTAGATACATTATTTATCAGCCAAATGCAGAAACATAGGTCCATGCACTTGTGTCTTCTCAATTAGTCTAACGTCATAGCCCTGCAGTGCCATTTAAGTTTAGCCATATAGTATACATCTTCTGTGTTTTTATGTTTTGTTAGTATTTTGTACGGCTTTCTGTTAACTTCTTGTGTGATGTTTCATTGTTCTAAATGTAGTATGTATGGCACTATAAAGACTGATTTGGAGATTCTACTCCCACCCACCCCCAGAAACATACCATGACCTGTGCGTTGTTCCAGGCTCCCGGTCACCCTCTCCCCCAGCAGCATCTCTTGTAGCAGGCTGTCCACACTGGCCTCTCCCAGGAGCCTGGCCAGCTGCAGGGACTCCACCATCTGCCAGGCCACACTCTGCAGGGGGGACAGCATCAGCAGCAGTTCCCCGAAACGCCCCCGCTGCTCACAGGTGGCCTGGTCCAGTAATACCTGGGCCTGGAAACGCAACCTCCGCACTGTCTGAGGGGCTTCCAGCCCTGGGCAATCTGAGAGACAGTGGGAGAGAGGTCTGGTCAGTGCTAAAATCAGAAAAACAGGGACTCAAAGTGAGAAGGGTTGTGTACATGTACATAGACATGTACACTGCAGTACAACTCAGACAGTTGGGGGGAACAGGGCCAGGTCACTGAATTGGAAAGCAGGGCACAAGCCCCAGGAACCCCTTTTGTTAACATTTGGGGCCACCTAGGCTGTTGGGGGAAAAGCAAATGAAAGCAGATATTTAGAATATCAAATTGTAAGCATTTATTTCAGCTCAATGTTTGATAACATTTCTCCCTCATCCTGGTACTGGGGACTTCTTGGGCTGCACTTGTCTTGTTTTTGCTGTAGCACTTACTCATCTGATTCATATAAAAGATTTGATGCTAGGTGGATTACGTCAGTCGGGTGTATGAGTGCAAGGGCAAAAACAAAAACTTGGTGTCCCAGGAACAGGATTGGGGAATTCTTTAAGAGCCAGAACATGTCCCTTATGACACAATTTGAAGATAATTTTGGATAAAAAAACAGCACATTGTTCTTTACTTTATTGCACAAAGCAAAGCATTGCAGGAAATGTGATTTATAAGAGTACAATTTTCTCTTTTCCTCATCCTAATAATGAGAACAGGAACATTTGTAGACATGGTAGGAAAAGTGAACTGGAAGCTGACTGGCCCCAAAAGTGATAGTCCATCGAGAGATAGGGTTACTGATAGAGACATAAAGTATTTTATACAGACTGGCAGAGTGAAGCCAATGAGAGACAGTAACCGAAATAAAGCAGGTTAGAGACTGATTATCAATTGAAGATGGAGAAAACTGGAGACAGATTTTAGGTTCACAGGTTGCTGCAAGCAAGCTATGCAATAGTACTTTTTAATATGTTAATAAATGCATTATGTGCCACTAAACTAGGATGAAAAGACTTGAGAAGGGTTGGGTCACGGCAACAGAGCTGGGTCAGGGAGGACAGACCTGAGCACACATGCGGTGTGTTTATTTCTATAGGTAGTTAGTCATCTGTGTCAGACTGTGCCTGCTGTTGTTAGGTGTTGCTGTGCCAGTTTGGCCAGTCAGTCTGTCAGACCGGAGGCCTGGCTCTGCTGCTGTAATCACAGTTCCAGGCCAACACACTGTAGCCCAGCAGCCAGTCACCTCTCACTGCCAGGACCAGGACCTCACCCACATATTAATAGTTTCTCCTCGGAACAGGATGAAACCGGATCGCCAGGCCAGGACAAACCAACAGGGTGCCAAGTGCAGAGCACAGAGAGACCATGGAGAGAACAACTGCGACACAAACAGGGTCTCTAGCTATGTCCGAGGACTGAGGGTGGGATAGAGGGGAGGAGAGGAGAGATGTGGGGAAATAGGGAAAGAAAGCCAAGACTGACTGACCGGGTGCAAAGAAAACAATGGTTTTGATGCAGGCAAACTCGCTGTCAGTGATGTCCAGCTCTCTCAAAGGCCTGACCAGCTCCTCCAGGATCCGGGCTGCCACCCTAGAGATCTCTATCTCAGGGCCACTCACTGGGATCACAAAGTCATTACCTGAAACACAATCCACATATCCACATAGTTACTTACTTCATCAGAATAGTTTAAATATTTATTATACTTCCTCTATCAACTTAATAACAAAAAACAGTACAGAGATTACGAAGCACTGAGTATGTACCAATTAAATAAAGTTGTCTGTGCGTAAACTTGGAGGACCTACAACAGAGAGCACAGGTAATCTGCAGTATGTATTACCCAGAAGGATGATGTCGTTGTAAGGGAGGGAACGGCGAGTCACCCCTAGAATAAGGTGTTCAGCAGAATGGGCTCTTAACAGGGAAACCTGCCGGCAGCAAAGACACAACACAAAGCTGCCATTACAAACTGCCTTCCGTGCCACTGTGTTTGAGTGTTCAAACAGCCTGTGATCCAAAACTGAGTCCAAGACAGCTGAGCTGTATGAGGCCACCTGCTTAGACAGATGCAGTTCACACATCATGCAGGCTCTCATCCAAATTACCATACCCTGTCATCCACAGGGAGGCTGCAGAACTCTGGGATGCGCTTTGCCCACTCCACCAGCAGGAGGAGCTGCTGCTTCATGGAGTCACACACGTCCCCCACACCCGCAATCTTCTTGGCGTTGATGTCACAGCTCATAGGCGAGGTCAGGGCTGAGAACTGAGAGTGGCAGACATTGATGAGAGGTTCCACAGTGGCTCTAGGTGTCAGTGTAATGTGGGAATGGAGCGCAGGCGATGACACAGTGGGGATGGGTGAGATGATAGTCATGAACAGCAGAGCAAGTACAGGCAGGCATGGTATTGAGGGGAAGGTAACATGACAGAAGGATGGTAATAATGAGTATGTATGTTGGATGTGTATCGCTGGGTCTCTGATACAAGGGTGTTGGATAGTGAGCACTGCCCCTTCAGCGCACATCTCACAACTCACATCGGGGAGACACTGTACGAAGACTAGACGACGAAGGAAAACAGCCGGGCCTCATTTTGTGGTTCATTTGTCAATCATCCAATTAATTTCTGCGGTATTCCTTTCACATGCAAAAGGGATATCTGGTTGTTATTACGCATTTGAAGCCAACTGAACGCTGGCACACAATCCAAGCTCAGACACTGCAATTAAATAGGACCGCTGTGATCAGATGAGAGGCTCTCTGGGCAATTTTGCCGTTTCTAAGAAGTAACTGAATCCAGCCTGCAGCTAGAATCTCCGGGGGACCTTAATGGCCGGCCGTCTAAAGTGCAGTCTGTATCCTCTCCATCTCTGGCCTTTATCTGCCACTTATGTGTTCCTGAGAAACAGATAAGGGGCTCTACTCTGGGCTGGATGGGAAATGGAAGGCTCTGCAGCACTTTGTGGCTGTGAATAGGGAGAGGTTTTATAGTGACAGTCTCTTACCTGATGCGTGCCGGCCTCTGCCTGTAGCAGCACACTAATGGACAGAGTACCCAGGCCTTGTCCCTCTCCTCTGCGGTTGCTGATGCGGTCTCGCTCATTCTGCACGGCTGGAATGGAGAACGGGAATTAGGGTGGTTCCGTCACAAAAGACCTAGGATTTCTTGAGGTCACAGCTTTAAGTGGATGGCATGTTCTTTAAAGTCTAAGAGATATTATGTAATTATGTACAGTGTAATATTGACACATCCAGTTGGGACTATAAGTGAACAAATTACATTTGGTTATGTTTCCACCGGTGTAAAAATAAACTTTAATAACTATTCTGGTTATACCAACACATTATACACGACTGTAAGTAAGCCCAGGGGAGTGTGAAGACAGACTGACAGGTGGTCTCATGGTGACCTCTGTGACTGCATCATTAAAATGGATGACCTCAACCTGATTCCAGTCTGCCCACAAAGTCAGACAACAAGCCGCGGTCTGAGAGCAATCAGTCACCGCGGTTGTCCTCTCAGCAGCCAATCAGGCCCCTATTAATCAAAATGGAGCGGCAGAGACAGAGAGAGCAAGAGTGTCCTCTGCTCGGGAGATATGCCACTGGGCGACGTCACAGAGGAGTCCTATGAAGAGCATCAGTGAGGGGAAACATCGGAGGCGGCAATGAGAATAGAAGCACTGTGATGATCGTCGTTTGTTAAAATTAGGGTTGATAAATGTGCAGATGGAAGACATTAGACCAAAGGCTGGGATACCGTTTCAAAATAGCATGTTCTGCCATTTCGCGGCACATGTTTGCTTTTTAGAGAATGTTATTTCAGTGGTCTGCAAAAATAAATATGGAAAATGTTTTAATCTCTCTTCCTGATGATCACTAAGGGGGCTCAGCTTCAGTCGATCTCTTAGGTAACATTCCCCTGGACCCTCGGCTCAGCAGAGAGAAGCACGTCTGTCTTGAAAAAGGCAGAGCAAATATTTGCCTATACTCAGCCATGTTAATTATTCATGTGAGGGGCCATTCATGGCTCCTCTAATCCTGTCTCTCTCTCCTGGTTATCTGTGGCAGCCAGTGAAAGATAAGGGCTGCATTGCATTGCAAACAGCCACTCACTCAGTGTTGCTCAAGAGACAGGCATGTTGATCTTGTTGCTTTTCCCCCACAGTGAGTGGTGCAGAGGCCCAGCTCCGTTCCCTGCCCCAGCCCTACTGCTCACCACTGCCTGGTCTGCCTGCCATCCCCAGGGCCCCCCTTGGTGCTCTACATGGTTATGCAATGTGGGTAAATATTGTGATTTGTCAACTTGTATATGTGCTCGAAGCTTGTAAAGATTCACTGTGTGCGTGTGTTTGCAGGCTTGAAAAAATCTCTTTAAGTAATAATAAGACAATTGTGTAATTACTATACAGTACATCCAATCAAGTCATGATACAAGCTCACACTCACCTTCTTTTCTCATGCCCGCTCTGAAACATTTCCGAAGCCTGCAGTAACGACATTGGTTCCTCTTGTCTTTGTCCACAACACACTGTCTGCTGAACCTATCAACTCACATGCCCATTTACGAGAAGACTTCAGAGAGTAGTAACATTCAGTAACATGCAATCATACACAAAGATGCTCTTATCCAGGACAACTCTTATCCAGGACCACAGAAAGATGTAAGTGTGTACATTTTAAAAGAGCTAGGTGAAACAAACACACAGCTTGTTGTAAGTGTGTTCTAATCAATTTATCTGTTATTGGCAAATGTCAGTGCTGGAATGAAGAACATACAAATAATAGAAATAAAACATAAAATGTTAACAAAATAATACAGATAGCTCTGTAGGCTTCAGTTATTGTGATGTCATCAAATCAGTGCTGAACAATGTCTGTATGTGTCTGAGTGAATACATGCACAGACAGGCTCCTAGCACTTAGTCTGACACAGACATACACCTTTCATAGAAACCTGGGAAATGACAACTCCTGTATTGTCCACACAGTGAGCTTATTCTGATGCCTCATGTAATAGAGTAAAAATCATCTGATACTGGGATCTTCAATCACTGGATTAAAGTGATTATTTTCTCGTGTGAGACTATTACGAGAGGCCTTTCATTCACAGCCAATGCAACTTTTTACTTCGGCATATATACTGGACTGCCATATGGATGTGATTGAGAACTTCAGCCATTGAAATGGAAGTTGAACACTGTCAAATTACCAGAATTTCAACGACATCTTTTTTTTGTAATTGGTACTGAAATGATTGTGGTCTTGTTTGTAATCACATAAAAAATGCCAGTATCAACATGTGATTCCCTGAAATGTGAACATGTCATAGTGCTGGAAGGACACGGGCACAGAGACGGTGTGGATGTAGAAATCCATGTTTTAATACAGAAAGAAAACAAACATACAAACTCAAAACAGACACAATGACTGGGTGACATAGCCTACGGCTAACAACCAAAATAAACCACAACTACGTGCACAAACATTCAACATAAGTAGGTTCCCCAATTGGAGGCAATAACGAACACCTGCCTCCAATTGGGGAAA
>JACXGJ010009865.1:0-23241 GCA_016801105.1 Esox niger | reverse complement strand
CTTACAAAGCATGTAGAGGTCTGTATTTTTATCATAGGTACACTTCAACTATGAGAGACGGAATCATAAACAAAAATCCAGAAAATCACATTGTATGATTTTTAAATAATTAATTAGCATTTTATTGCATGACATGAGTTCAGTTGAATTGTTCACATTATAGGTCACATTAAAAGTGGAAAAAGTTCTGACATGATTGGTCAAAACCTGAAACTTGTATAATGTATACAGTCATTTCACACAGACTGATATATTTCAAGTGTTCATTCATTTAATTTTGATGATTTGATGACTGACAACTAATGAAAACCAAAAACCAAAATCAGTTTCTCAGAACATTAGAATATTGTGAAAAGGTTCAATATTGAAGACACCTGGTGCCACACTAATCGGCTAATTAACTCAAAACACCTGCAAAGGCCTTTCAATGGTCTCTCAGTCTAGTTCTGTAGGCTACACAATCATGGGGAAGACTGCTGACTTAACAGCTGTCCAAAAGACCAAAAAAACCATTGACACCTTGCACAATGAGGGCAAGACACAAAAGGTCATTGCTAAAGAGGCCGGCTGTTCACAGAGCTCTGTGTCCAAACACATTAATTGAGAGGCGAAGGGAAGGAATAGATGTGGTAGAAAAAAGTGTACAAGCAATAGGGATAAACGCACCCTGGAGATGATTGTGAAACAAACCCAATAAAAAAATGTGGGGGAGATTCACAAAGAGCGGACTGCAGCTGGAGTCAGTGCTTCAAGAACCACCACGCACAGACGTATGCAAAACATGGGTTTCAGCTGTCGCATTCCTTGTGTCAAGCAGCTCTTGAACAAGACACAGCGTCAGAAGCTTCTCACCTGGGCTAAAGACAAAAATGACTGGACTGCTGCTGAATTGTCCAAAGTTATGTTCTCTGATGAAGTAAATTTTGCATTTCCTTTGGAAATCAAGGTGCCAGAGTCTGGAGGAAGAGAAGAGAGGCACAGAATCCACGTTGCTTGAAGTCCAATGTAAAGTTTCCACAGTCAGTGATGGTTTGGTGTGCCATGTCATCTGTTGGTGTTGGTCCACTGTGTTTTCTGAGGTCCAAGGTCAACGCAGCCATCTACCAGGAAGTTTTAGAGCACTTCATGCTTCCAGCTGTTGACCAACTTTATGGAGATGCAGATTTCATTTTCCAACAGGACTTGGCACCTGCACACAGTGCCAAAGCTACCAGTACCTGGTTTAAGGACCATGGTATCCCTGTTCTTAATTGGCAAGCAAATTCGCCTGACCTTAACCCTATAGACAATCTATGAGGTAATGTGAGGAAGATGCGATACCCCAGACCCAACAATGCAGAAGAGCTGAAGGCCACTATCAGAGCAACCTGGGCTCTCATAACACCTGAGCAGTGCCACAGACTGATCGACTCCATGCCACGCCGCATTGCTGCAGTAATTCAGGCAAAAGGGGCCTCAACTAAGTATTGAGTGCTGTACATGCTCATACTTTTCATGTTCATAATTTTCAGTTGGCCAACATTTCTAAAAATCATTTTTTTGTATTGGTCTTAAGAAATATTCTAATTTTGTGAGATACTGATTTGGGGGTTTTCATTAGTTGTCAGTTATAATCATCAATATTAAAAGGAATGAACACGAGAAATACATCAGTCTGTGTGGAATTACTGTATACATTATACAAGTATCTCTTTTTGTATGGAATTACTGAAATAAATCAACTTTTTGATGATATTCTAATTATGTGACCTGCACCTGTATATATGTCAAGAGTGTGCAAAGCTGTCATAAAACCAAGGCTGGCTACTTTGAGGAATCTGTTTGACATTTATTGGTTGACTCTATATGTGTTATTTCATAGTTGGATAACACTATTATTATTCCACAATTATCTTGAATGAGTCGGTGAGTCCAAACCTTTGACTGATATTGTATATAACACCCCATGATTTGTTTGTTGGAAGGTGATTTGTGCTTCAAAGTCAGGTGTTCTCAAATATTCTTTTCCCTAGGACCTCATTTTTGCACCTGGAAAAGTCAGCATAACATAATTTTGTTTAAATTAAGGAATCTATTATTATTTATTATTATTTATTAATTTGTCTGACTTGCATGAACCGTATTCCCTTATGCATCTACATGGTGTCAACTCAATATGTTTACAATGTAAATGCTTGTCTCCTACTTCAAATATGAATACTTTTACATGCTTTTGCTATATTTTACTATGTACACTATGCAGCTTTCCTAGCCATCTCACTTGAAAAACAGATGAAAATCTCAGTGCAACCTCTCAGGCTGAAATCCTAAATCTCCCATCAAGAAATTCTATGGCAGTCTGATGTTTTAGTGGGCAATAAACAGATTAATATAAACATGGCTATTCACACGTGAAGGTGTGTATTTTGATCTGTGTCCTCATCATGTTTTGGCATTGTTTGGGCAGTTATTCATAGTTTGAGTATGGATACATTTTAGAGCACACTTGTTTGTTCTGATGTATTGTGAGGATACACTACATATCGGGGTGGGTATAAATGTACAGTTCAAGATTAGCAAAAACATTTTATCTTAATGGAAATGTATTTTACATTAAGAGACTTATAAACAACTACAGAAGGCTTTTGAGGCTTATAAACAACTACAGAATAGTTTTTTACCATATACAGAAAATAAACTTGATACAGTTCGGACAGAAATGTCCTCACACTTGCAAAACTTTGGGAGGGTTCTAGCGTGCACCACATTTTTGATAGAACCCTCCCAAAGTGTGAGAACAATTCTGTCCAAACTGTATCAAGTTTATTTTCTCTGTGCAGGCATTTTAGCTTGAGTTTCTCATGATTGCCGTCTGCAATCCTGCAGGGTACATCTCAAAAATGCTGGTGTAAATTCAAATGCTGGAAATATTTTGCAAAGCAAGATCAGTCTAGCTAGCATTTTGTTTTGTCCCTTGTATTGTAAACAAGTCCTTTTTTGAAGGCCAACATACAGCTAGCTCTTGAGTGTAAGAGCAGCACAAAAACGTTCATTATCCGCCATCCGCAGATTGTTACATTTACACTGAGGTTATTCCTCTGATAGCACCAAATTTGCATTACAGAAAATGATTGGTAAATGATAGCAAAATAGAAATATAATAACTAAATAAATCAAAGAAAGAATGAAATGTAAAATTCATCATAACAATCAATGTGGTTTACACATAACATTTTTATATCTAGCAATACAATAGCTTAAAAACAAATAAAACATAAAAACGGCATAATAATAAAAAAGAATTCGAAAATAGAAATAGAATAAAAAAGGGCTATGAAAGCTGTAAGGCTAAACAGTGCATTAAAGTTGAAGCGCTGTCATAGGCACGTGAAAAGAGACGTGTTTTTAAACTGGATTTCAAAATGTATATGGGCTCACCACTCTGTGAAAGACTGCACAGGCAAAGTATAAACATACTAACATATTTGTTTTCCCAGGCTCCCTTGATTTTATAGTGGTTTTGATTATAGATATCAAATGTTTACTAATAAAAATATGCAGCAATAGAAGAAATCTGAAAGGAGACAAATACATGCTTTATCACAACACTGTAGCTATGGTATTGTGTGTTCTAATGGTCATCTCCAAATATTGTCAAATACCGGAGACAGCATTTGCTATACTGCTACAGCGTATTTCATGTCCTTGACATGCTCTCTCTCTTTGTATTTCTATCTTTATTTTTCTCTGTCATATTTACTTAATCTCCCAAGCTCACACACATACAGCTTGTTGAAAAAAGGAAAAAGAGATGAACATTGAATTTTTTTCTACTCCTCCCTTGCTCTAAAAACAGATTTACACATGACCCCATCCACTGCTTATCCCTATAGGATTAAAGACACAGCTCAGACTATAGGAGCACATGCCCAAGACATTGCATTAGTTGCAAAGAACATGATGTAAAGGAGAAAGAATAGAAAGTAGAATCACAAAATGTTTATCTTTAAAAGTTGATTTGCATTTCATTCGTCTGACATATTAAATCATTTTTTTTTCTGAATATACTCTAACTGCAACAGTGTAAAGAACATTTACCTAAAATGTGTGGTACTTCAAAAGGAGAAAGAAATGGAAAGAAATATTGGACTGGCTCTGTACCAGTTCTGCATCATCTTGTCACACTGACACTACTTACTGGAAGGGCTGTTCCTTGAATTCAGTACTCTCAACAAACCACATTTCATATCAAAACACATTTTTCACAACAAAAGACTGGAAACATTGTGTAATGCAAAAAAAAAAAACCTGGTGGAACATATTACAACTAATTAGGTTAATTGGCCACAAGTCAGTAACATGATTGGGTATAAAAAGAGCATCCCACATTGGATGAGTTTTTAAGAAGTAAATATTTGTAGGGGTTCACCACTCTGTGAAAGACTGCGCAGGCAAATAGTGCAACACTTTAAGAATTTCTAAACATTTCTAACCCGAAAACCCCTGTCGGGGAACACAGTATATCGCTGCATACGCAAATGCAAGTTAAAACTCTACCATGCGAAGAAGAAGCCATGTATAAACAAGATCCAGAAATGCTACCACTTTCTCTGGGCCCGGGTTAATTTAAGATGGACTGAGGCGAAATGGAAAACTGTGCTGTAGTCTGGCAAATCACAATTCGCAAGACATTGCCAAACCACATTCTTCACTTTTTACAGCTGTATGGCTTCGGAGTAAATGAATACGGGTGCTAAATTGGCCTGCCTGCCCTCGAGACTTGACCCATTGAATACATTTGGTGCATTATGAAAACAAAAATGGAACAGAATTTGTTCTCTCCTCTAGTAGTTACTAGATGCTTCAAAATATAATCAATTTCACCCCTTTCTATGTGTTTCTCAATGTCTTCATTGCTATGAGGCTAGTTATTGCTAGTTTACAATATCATAATAGATCTTTGTTCAATCAATATTATTTTTGTTTGTTGTCTGCTTTCTCTGTGTAGACATTAGTGTTTCAATAACGTATAACTGTTTGCTTTCTCCCAGAAATATAATTCTAATACCTTTATTTGGTTCAAACATCATTTTTGTGAATTAACAAATTCTGTATATACATACATTTACTCAAATCACATAAATACCGCAACAACCGTCACCTTTTCTTTACTGGACCCCAAACCAAAAGAGATATATTGTTACCAGTCAGTTTTGTAGTTAGCAATGTCAATGTGTAATGCTCTGCCAAAAATAGTTTCTCAGATTGAAAGCAAGTTTAGCTTACAAAAAGAACAATAAAACATTATCACTGTGCATATCCGCTCTCTAAATCTTAAATGTAACTATACATAAAAATATGAATATTTGTAGATCAGTACTGCATGAATAATATTTTATTTTAATTAATGTTTTGCCTGGTTGCACAGCTTTTCTGCTACAAGGGAAGTAAATTAAGCCTTGAATGTGGATGCCAACAAATCCTACAGGTGTTCTAACTAATGTTGATTACTTCCAAACCCTCTGTCTATATTAAAGTATGCCCATTGGCTAATTACTGTTGCGCTTTGAATGAACGTAACTTACTGTGTACAGATAAACAGAAGTTCTATTTAAAAACTGAACATACACTTCAACAATATAATAATGGTGAGAAGAAAACAGTTAACAAAGACAGACAGACCATTATAACCCTCATGTATACTTATTTACTTCAGAGAAATTGTCAAGAAAGTCATCAAATGGTACTTGGAAACTCAGGAGAGGTCTGGCAGACCGAAAACCACAACCGAATCCGAAGATGAGTTTCGGAGTTAACAGCTTGGATAATAGACGGCTCATAGGACAACAGCTTCAAGCACAGCTTAACACTGGTTGAAGTTAGCACGTCTCGGTTTCAACTGTGAAGACAAGACTTTGAGCTGCAGATTTGACAGGTCAAGTGGCAGTAACAAACTCATTGCTGAGATGGCAAAATAAGAAAAAGAGGCTTGTATGGGCCGTGAAGCACTGCCAGTGGACTACTGAAGATTGGAGGTAATTCAAAATCTTAGGTGTATTATGCAGGGTTTTTGTACGCCCTTGAGTAATGTAACACCTTTGTGCAACATATTTTTGGAAACGTCTGCAACATTGTTGCGAAGAATCTTCCAAACAATATTTGATTTGCATTGTAGAAAGAATGCCACACTTGTGTTATGTCGGCTGTTATGTCTGGAAATATTTACTACTTTTCTGAGTAAAATATGTTTATTACATTTTGTTAAACAAAATTATTCCATGTAAAAAAATTCTATTCAACATTTTCAGAGTACATTGAGACATTAAACCATGTGAATTTTAATAAAGACTGCAACAGTTGAGGTGTTCTAAAGGATTCTAAGGCACTGTAACCAACAGCACTAATGGAACTGGCCTGGATATTTTTGTCAAGAGGCTCCGCTGCTATCCAACCAGTCAACCAGGTAAAATTGCTACCGAAAATTTTTCCACACGACATGTCTCCCTGATCAACAAACGGACCACACGTACGTTATAATGGCAGACAGAAACTAATGGAGAAGTTAGTCTCATCAGGTGGTGCTGATACTGTCAGAAAGGACTGCAGCATCTGCAGTATGCCTACTTCCCACGGATATGCCCCTATGAAATCCGGTCTTCACTTGATCACCCATTCCCATGTTGTACATAGATTTTATGACATCTGTATGCCTCAGTACAAATTAAATTTAAGCAGTGTCGAACACATTGACCCATAGTGAGCTAGTCAAATTAGCCTCACCGTGCTTTAAAACCTGATGATATCTGATTGACATGACCAGGACAAAGCCTCTGGATTACACATGTAAGCAGATCAGTCTGGTCATAAGGTGATTATACATGTGTAGAATATGAAACAACTCACTAAAATGAACGAAAGCTGTATGAGTCATTGACTCTCCCCACTGTAAGCTGGTCCGTGTCTCTATAGACGGCAAGGGTCCATCTTGTCTGGAGGCGTGCCAATTGTCTCACAGGATGATCTGTCCAGATCCCCTTCATCAAGCCTTGGGACAAAGAGGATTTTATTCCTCTGAGAAAATTGGGATTTGGATTTGTTTTGGGAGAAAAGCCATCCAAAGCGATCATTATCGCTTTTTTGTTTTTGCATGATTAACTGCTGTGGCAATATCTTCTGAAAATAGGCAGGGGCTATGCTGTCCTACCTTCAAGTGGGAAGCTTTTCCCACCATTAAGGTGGAAGGAGGAAGAGCAGCTAGATAAGGTTATTGAGTTAGTGGGCTGACATCCAAGCAGAGATGCGTGTTGCCTCCTCTCTTTCAGATAATGGGAGAAGGGAAATATTGATGTCATTCACACAGCAATTATTTAACAGACCATCTGAAGGTATGACAGAGTCAAGCGACTTATAGAGAAAAGAGGAGCCCTCTCCATGTAACCAGGTAGGAGTGGCTTTCCAGGTAGGATATAATAGTGGAAAGAACCTGAGAAATGTTCAACCATATCTCTCAATACTGCACGTACATATGGAAACTTTTTGTAAACCACAATTATTTTCAGTATGAACAAAAATCGGTGCAGTTACTTTCGCTGTAACTATATCCTCAGAGATATTGTTCAAATGACTTGCTATTACTTTGCTCCTTAACGCTTTGCTGTTATGTTTTTCCTCTTACAGGCTTCCAGTCAGTTACAGAATAGATTTTAAAGTGGTAGTTTTAGTTTATAATTCACTGAATGGTTTAGGCTGAATGGTTTAGGCAGAATACATTTCTGATATGTTGAAGAATATTGAACAAGCTGGGCTCTTGAACAAAGTTCAGCTAGTAGAGCCCAGAATCCAAACTAAACATGGAGAAGCTGCGTTAAACAGTTATGTGCAGCATAACTGTAATAAGCTACCAGAAGATCTTAGACATGCCCCATATGTATACATTTTTAAATCTAGGTTAAAAAAACTTCTCTTTTCACCCACCTGTGACTGAGCGCTTAAATATTAACCGCACTGTTCAGCCCTGCAGCTTTTATAGTTTAATTTGTTTTTATCCCATTTTTAATCTCTTTCTATATTCTTATTCTATGTTTTCTTATTTTGATGTTGTTTTGATGTTTTATCTGAGTATTTTATTTTAAGCTATTGTATTTTTATATGTTTTTGCTTTTGTTTTGTAAGGCACATTGACTTGCTTCTATGTATGAATTGTGGTATATAAATACAATTTCTTGCTTGCTTAACACAATCAATTCAAAAGGAAAACTCCTTGTTACGAATAACATTTATGGTTAAGGTTAACGCAGCGTTAAGGTTAGGCATGACGTACTGGTGTTAGGGTTAGGAATAATGTTATGGTTACGTTACAGTTAAGGTTAGGCATCACAGTACTGAAGTTAGGGTTACGATGAAGTTTAATGGTATGATTACAAAGACAGAAAGAATTTGGTCTAAACATCACAAAAAGTCTCACCTCTAGCTGGAATGGAAGTCACAAAAATAGAAAAACTTCTGTCTAAACGAAAATATTTCCCCAGCAAGAACTTTACCTTTGGACTGAATCCATCTCGCAACCATCAGACTGAAAGTCAGTTGCGGAAACAACCACCCACCATACACTACCACTATCCCCTAGCAAACAGCCGATGGCAAACAACATTTCTCATATGTTGACATTGAACGTAATCGCTAGTCATTAAGGACCAATAACACTGGAATATGTTTGTAATGAAAGTAATGTTTGCATCGATGCATGGGTCTTTATACATTATTTATGTCCACAATGATGGACTGTCATTTGAAAGAATGCACACACACACGTGCACACACACTGAATTCATCGTCATAAATCATAGGTGATTGCATTACACAGTTTTTTTTTCTGTTGGCGCAGTATGTTAATGTTCTGAGACAATATATGTTATGGCCATGCAATCATTCTGCTGACACTGTCTATGAGCTAAATCCCACTTGTTGAGCTTGGACCTAGGATTATATTTCATGCTTTCTATTCCAAGATAGTGATCTAAAACCAGTGCGTCAGACATGTACTGTAAGACCAGATCAATACGTCTGTCTTTTTTTCCTAGTCTTTTCGGTCAACAGAGTGATCATCACCAAGCATGGTATTTATCTTGACTAAATACTTAATGAATGTGAAATGCAGAACTTAAGATTGTGAATAGCAAAAGTTTACATTGCCTAGTGGTTTCATGGATGAAGTTGTTACACTCAGGTAGTTGCTGTTAGCACCATCGAAGTTCCATTTTCATATTTACCCCACAACAGGTAGTTAGGAGTAATACTGGAATACTACAATTGGGGCATGACACATATTTTACTGGTACTTATTCAACAGTAATAAACAGTAAAAAGAGAAAGATAAAACATACACAACATCCTGTCCTAAATTAATAATGATGCTAAATAAACATTACTAAGTATACATCTGGTCACTGCTGTTTTGTGGTAATGGTCTACTGTCTTCATAACAGCACCCTCTAGGGTGCTAGCTACATATAAATACATGAACATGTATGTCAACACATTTTGTAATATTCTGTATAAGGCAGTGACACTGTTAGGGTGGACCTGGAGAGAGCGCTGCTAGCGTGGTCATTTCAGTATTTGTTTTGCGAAACTGTAAAACTGGATAAATGAACAAAACAGGAGAGTTACCATGAGATTGTCAAGTGGCAGTTTTAATATGCATGCTCCATAGATCAAATAGAGTGTGAACAAGTTTGGAGCCAAGTTAAGGGGAAAACAACAGCAATGCAAATGTGTGAGGTAGCCTATAGCCAAAGAAATCCATACAATCTTTGTAGCTACAATCTAAAGTACAGTAATATTACAAATTGTGATTATGTTTTATTGGGCAACATTTACCAATAAAAATATTGCCAATTAGATTTATGCCAACACTTTAGCTTGTTAAGTTTACCAGCTGTCTGTAGGCAACTATAGGCCATGCTACCTCAAATGATATGTTATATAACTGAACTTACCCAGTTAGTATACAAATATTTAGGTAACATAAATTAAAGACGATGAAATTCTTGATTTTCTGTAAGAATGCATGCTGTAAGTTTGTACTTAGCAAAAACACAGTTTAAGATACAACAACATTTTACTGTATAAACCATTTTATAACTGGAGCAGGCTAACCTGCTGGAAGTCTGCTTATTGAACATGTATTGCATTCATTTTTTCCTGCACGGCATATCTGAAAACAATTATGTAGTGTGCACACATTTCTTTTAACATTGACCAAACCGAGTCCTGTACATACATTTCTTTCTTCAGTGCAGATTGTATTCTGTACATGACCAAAGCAAACAATGGCTGCGTTGTAACAAATGTGAGTTTAGCCCTTGTTAGAATAACTCATTCTCAGCTTTTCTTTCCATGTTGTAGCCTATACTGTGTCATTTTTGTTCTCAGTTTGAATGTTGAGCTCTTCACCATTCATCCATGATGTGCCTCTCCTGAACTGCTTTATTCAACGAATAAAGCAGTGCAGGCTGATTTCCCCCCTTGACCTCTGATGGGATCCTAAATATCTCAACACTGTGAGTAGTCTTCCCTTTTGTTTATATGACAGCATAAACATTTTTCGTTTGTGTGTTTGCTATTTAGTCTAATAGCGCTTTTATGGAACTTGTCTTTTGAATAAAATCCTGTAGAAGAATTGAGCTCATGAACAGAGAACACAATTTTTCCATGATGAGCATGTCCTGCGCTTGCTAAATGAACTGCCCTTGGCCCATCTCCATAATATTTTATTCTAAATGCCTTCATTAAATATTTTAGGTAAGCATTATTTGTCTTTGCCAATTTTTAACAAGCTTTTTCAGTTTGTTTGGTCCGCCTACAGTATACCGCAAGCCTCCCATCCTTCTCACTTGCTGCCACTGCTTGTAACATATGTTCAGTCAGTGATACTCATGCATATTTAACAGAGAGAAAACTCCCCCAGGGTTGTGCAGCAGCCTGACAAAATGAGCTTTGGACTGAGGACTGGGTTGAGGTGGATCAAGAATTGCTAGCTAGACTAACTCAAGGTAGTCTGTTTGCTGTGCTAGTTTTTCCTTCGTAGGGTTGGCTGGATTGTCTAGGTCTGAACAGAATCTGGGATTATAACATCTGCACACACTTTGCAGTGTTTTCAACCACAAAAGGCTTATTATAGCCTGCCTACTCTCACGCTGTTTTTTACTCTAACCCTGTGACACAAGCTTGCGATTTTATCACTCACGCACACACCCCCTTTCTCTATCTCTCACTCCCTCTCTCACAAAGATGATGTCATTCCTGCCTGCCGCCATTGAAATTGCAGAGATAATCTTCATGCAGCATTGATAAAGGGCAAGTGTGGGAAGCTGGTTTCTTTCTCCATATATGTGCGCATGTACATGTGTGCGCATGCACTGTGTTTGTATGTTTGACGAACAGATAATTGGCATAAAAACTGCTTGATTTATATTTATTTTAGATTTAGCTTTAGATTAGATCTAGAAGATGAAAAAGAAGGGGGAGGACAAGGCAGCAAGTGATGGAGAAATGGGGTCAGAACCCCATGCTGTGCTGGGATCAGGCCTTATAACTACTAGAAATACTCCTATAAAAGATGCTTGGAGTGCAGTGTGGGGCCTGATGCCTAGACAAGGCATACAGTAATAACACAATCACCTACACCCATACAAACATGTACATTTTATTGAAGTAACTATACTGACTTATAGTTAGTGCTGCATTTTAAGGAGAAATTAGGCTTTGCCAAAGGTGGAGGCCTGTCTGTGATGTGCACCCACACTGTAGCAGCCAGACCAAGTTTAATTTTAGCCAGATCCTCATAGATCAATTGAAAATCATTTGGAAGTCAGAGTACTAATTCTCTTGTTTAGCACGATACTGTCTGTATTAGTGTTTGTACTATTGTCTGTCCTACTACTGTAGGTACCTACTACTGTAGGTACTGTCTACTCAATTGATTCTATTTGTGATTTTTTTTAATTGGCAATGTTTTTACTGCTATTGTTGCTGGAACTACTACTACTACCACCATCCTACTATGCAGTCTTTGTAATTGATAACTGAAACCTTTTTACAGTTGCATTTTTTATGTTGTGCAATTTAAAATAAAATCTGTTTCTATTATTATGTCTATCTTGGGGCTCATTGGGTTCAGAGGAACTGTCCATTAGCTATATTTACGTTCTGTGTGGTATTTTAATGTCGGCTCGATTGGTAATATCTATGTTGAATTAGTAGTTTCCCCATACTTGACTTTTGCATTTGAGTGCTTTATTCTAAAGTGGGAGGAGGGACTTTACACTGGAATATTGTCTGGCACTTCCATCTAATCCCATCTAATCCACTGGTGACACTGAGGTGTTTCTTTTGTACATGTAAACAGTTGTCTGTGCTTCAAAATGTTCGGGTGGCTGAACATCTTCATTTTATATTGTGGACACTGCATTGCACTGGATTGCACTGCACCTTAAACAGTTTTGCATTATTTTAAACCCTTGTCATCTAGGACAACAATCCTCTATCATCCAAGATCTGTTATTTCTGAAGAATGTAATATAAAAGATAAAAAATATAAAAGATAAAGATATACATACAGTACTAAATACTGTTAAATATCCATCTGAGCCTATGAAATGTAATATCTCTTTTCCTCTCCTTGTTTCTTTATTACACTGACTGAAATGCTGAAAACTGTATGATGAGCTTCCAAATGATCGGTTTAGATCTATCTATCAAATGTATTAATCACCTCTTGTCACAGAAACCCAGCCTAAAACCCCAAAGATTAAGCAACTACAAGAAATTGATACACAGTGGCTAAGCAAAGCTCACTTATAGGGTCAGACTCCAGGAAGAAACCTAGAGAGGAGATTAATAATGTATTGTCTTTTGAGATCACATGGACTATGTCATGAGTCTTTAGGCAGAATCCTGATCAGCTGCACAACCAAGTTGGCAAGGACAGGGACGATCATGTGGGCTGTGGCCAGAGACAGCAGGACTCATCAGGCAGAAAGTAGATCTGCAACACAGCCAGGTGTACTTTGGAGAGGATCTGCTAGGACTCATTAGGCCAGTTAGTCCCATGATGTGGTCCAAGGGCTCAGGTCCTCCGCAGAACAGGGCACCTGAGAAATTATAATAACAGGATTACCCATGTTATTCAGACTTACCCTGTTCCCCCCATCTCATTAACTATTGAAACATGGGGACTGAGACTGACCCTAGTCTCCTAACCCGTAAACTATTGTAGCCATAAAAGGCAGGAAATAGCTTCACCCACTTTACCAAGCATTGCACAAACAAAGAGGGGCTAGCAGATCCGCAAACCACCCTAAGAGGGCTGAGGATAGCCTACAGAGTTGTCGCCCTAGTGTTAGGGGTAGGATAGAGTAACACAAGTGAACCAGTAAGTCAGAGTGAGGGTATCCTTGTGGAGTGAGGAGCTTGCCAGGGAAAAACAGAAAGGATGATTTGTCTATACCTTTCCATTCACCTACTATATGCCCCTTCACCAGACTAGACTTAATCATATTACTAGTTTTGCTGTTAGTATAATCTTCACCCGCTTTTAGCGAACCTGTGGGAAAATATCGGGCAAGTAGTTTTGATCCTTAATTAAAGATCCTGTTAAAGATTTCATAGGACATGGATATCTGTTGATTTTTGGGAGAACACATCTGTTCCTCAAATGCAAGGGCGTCCCATGCGCAGCTTTCGTGCTGAAGAATGCTAATTGTATTTTCTTATAACATGCTGCATTTATCTTGCCATACATTTTCACAAGATTCTCTGTGCCTTTAGAGCTCACACATCCCCAAAACATCAGTGAGCCACCACAATGTTTCACAGTGGGGATGGTATTCTGTTCACTATATACCCCTCTCTAAACATAGCGCATATGGTTGTGACCATCAATCTCTATTTTGGTCTCTTCCCTCCAAATAGCAGTGTGCCAGAAGGCTCTGGGGCGTGTCAAGGTGTTGTCGAGCAAATTGTAACCAGGCTTTTTTGTAGCATTGGATCAGTAAAGGCTTACTTCTGGCATCTAGACAGTGCAGCTTATTTTTATTCAAGTGTCATCGCATTGTGCTCCTTGAAACAACCACACCGTCTTTTACCAGAGCAGTCAGAGCAGTTTCTCTTGACGTTACCTGTGGGTTTTTCTTTGTATCCTGAACAATTCTTCTGGCAGTTTTGGCTGAAATCTTTCTTGGTCTACCTGACCTTGGCTTGGTATCAAGAGAATTTTCCACTTCTTAATAAGTGATTGAACAGTACTGACTGGCATTTGCAAGGCTTAAGATATATTTTTATGTCCTTTTCCGTCTTTATAAAGTTCCATTACCTTTTGACAGTTCTTTTCTGCTCCTCATGGCTCAGTATCTAGCCTGCTCAGTGCATCCATGTGAGAGCTAACAAAGTCCTTGACTATTCGGACACCAATTCTAATTAAAAAATCCACAGGTGTGGGAAATTTACATTGTGTGTCTGTAAGAAGGCCAAACATTTAAGTGTATCTAAACTTTTGTTCAGGGCCTTTTGGGTGATTTCTGTTATCATTATGTTTTAAAAAGGAGCCTAACAACTATGTGACGTTTCTTTTGCATGATCAGTCTAATTTTATTTTGTTGGACAGTGTTTGTTTTTCATTTTGAATCCTGTTATTAAAATATGTTGACCATCACTGTCCATATTATACTATATATATCTATATAAATCTGAAGTCACTCTTTATTACAGAATAATGGTACACAACATTAAATGTTTTGTGTAGAAGATGGTTTATTTGCATTTTATTCCACAGGAGCTGTCTCCTCTGTGGTATGGTTTGGAAAACAGTTGGTTAAGAGAGTGATGTTAAACCTGTTGGTCCTGCTGCTGTACAGGATAGCAACTACAAGGTCCTTGCTTCACATTCGTTTAAAGGGAATATGCACAATGTTCTGATCATCTCATTTGATATCAGGCTGTAACATTAGGGTGGCGGACTGGTTGTATTTGGAATTAAATTATTACTTTTCAGAAAATAACATTTATAGTGCCTTTCGAAAAGAGTTCAGACTCCTTCACCTCACATTTTATTTTGTTAAAGACCGAATTGATTAAATATGTATTTTTGCCACCAGTCTACACACAATACCATATGTTGACAAAGCCTGAACACATTTTTATAAAATATATCCTATATATTGACATTTTGAATGAAAAATCTAATATACATATGTATTCAGACTCTTTGCCATGACACTCCATATTGGTGTCAGATCCACCCTGTTTCCTTTGATTATATGCTTGAGCATATCTAGAATGTGTTTGGAGTCCACCTGTGGTAAATTCAACTAATTGGACATAACTTAGAAAGACACACACCTGTGCACACATCTGTGCACACGTCTTGCAGTTTTCAATGTATGTCAGACCAAAACCAAGCCATGTTGTACAAGGAAGTCAAACCTCTATATCGGAGGTTTCTAAAGACCTCCAATATAGAAATGTGTAGAGGCATATATCTGGAGAAGCTCAGTAAAAGAAATACTACACTAATTAAAAGTTCCAAGGAGTGTGGTTGGGAATAATTTGTGGAGTGGAACAAGTTTGGAAGACTCTTGGTGGTACTTAGTTTTGCAAAGACTCATTGAACGGTAAACAAGCAAGGGAGGGTATCAAGGACCCAATGGTCACTGTAACAGAGTTTCAGAGTTTCTCTGAATAGATGGGAGAACCTTCCAGAAGGACAACCATGTCTGCAGCATTCCATCAATTAGGCCATTATGTTATAGTGGCTTGGCAGAATCCATACCTTCAATTAAGTATACCAGTAGGTGCTTCATGCTATTGGGAAGCTTGTCAGTGGCAGGGGCTGGGATTGAGGAAACGATGAACAAAAAAAATACAGTGAGGTTCTTGTAAAAACGGATTGACCTCAGAGCACATGACCTCAGTCTGGGAAGAAGATGAATATTTAAGCGTTATAACTGTCTTAAGCACACAGCCAAGACAGCACTGGAATAGCATTGAGGCAAGTTTGTGAATGTTTTTGATTGGCCATCACAGAATTGAAATTCACTGAACATCTGTGAGGAGACCTGAAGATCTCAGTTCACCAACACACCCCATCCAATCTGATAGCATGAGATATGCGCAAAACTGGCAGAGGCTTACCCAAAAAGACTTAATGCTGGGATTGGCAGCTGTCTTGTGCCTGTGTAGCTGCAAGTGTGGAATGGTCAATGGGTTACAAATTTCTCTCTTATTGCACGCAAAGGATATTCAACTAAATACTAAACATAAGTGCTTGATTTGGAAATTGTACAAATCTGTCCCTTTGGTCCCCTGAAATAGGGTATCTTACTTCCTAATGGCGAAACCAATACCAATACAATAAAACCTTTTTTTTTTCAAATCCCAATTTTTTGATTATACAGCCAAAAGAAGAAACTAAATGCTACACTGTCCCAATAATGATGGAGGCAATGTAGCTTTACATAGTAATTCATATATTGTACGGGCAACATCTGTAGATATTCACTTTATTGCATTAGGAATATCTCCCATTTCACATTTACAGTTACATTTTCCACACCATTATTATTATTTTTTGCTTCTCTTCACAGCTCCCCCTAATTTCACAGACACACCGCCACAGTATGTGGAGGCAAAGGAAGGAGGCAGCATCACCCTCTCTTGTGTAGCGTCCGGCAACCCAAGGCCCTCCATCAGCTGGCTCCGGGATGGCGAAATCATGCAGGACAGCGGCAAGTACAAGGTAGGCCACCCCAATGTCACCACTTCCTGTTTGGCCCACCCACGTGGTATGGGTCATATGACTACACAGCTCCTACTGTATAGGTACATTTTTTATGTGAGGAAATAAGTTAGAGCAAATCCATGTTATGCTTTGTTTGTTGGCAATAAAACTTTTGAATCAGCCATTGCCTTAACGGGTAGCCAGAGGTTCATACTGGAGAAACATGATCAGATACAGCTCTGGAAAAATATTTGACTGCTGCCAAACCTTTTTTGAGACCTCACAATCCTTGGACATGGTAAGATTAGACTTGCATTGCTCTTCTCTCCAGGTGCCAGGTTTGGAAAGAAAATTTGCTTTAACTAGTGCTAAGTATGGCTGCTAGAGTCTTGACTGCAAATACAGCTCTGGAAAAAAAATCTTTCCTTTCCAATAAGTGGAAAAAGAAGGTTTTGAGTGAGTAACAGAAGGGTTAAAATTAAGACCACTGCAAATTGAAAGCTTCTAGTAGCCATATTTAGCACTAGTTGATGTTCATTTCGTTTACAATCCTGGCACCTGGAGAGAAGAGCAATGCAATAGTCTACTGAACTCCACAGATTTTCGATGGGATTAAGGTCTGGAGACTGGCTAGACCGCTCCGCGTAAGCAGGGAGACAAGTGAATGTCTCTTACTGAGTGAGGGAGTGAGTGCCTGACTGACAGACTAACCGTTTTTAAGCGTAATTGTTAGAGACGTGGACTGCAACCAGGCGGCCGGTGTTCTATCCTCGCCACAGGCAAAAACAAATTTGCCATTAGGATTTGTTCACTGGCAGAATTAGGCATGCCTGTTTCCTTTCTTGTTACAAATTACTGCTTTGCCTATTTTCTATCCAAAAGATGTGGAAAAAAGCATTGATTTTTTTTATTTTATTGTTTGAGGAGAAAATGTTACCCTCACCTTCCATTTTCCCATAGCCTACTATGCTTACCCTTACGATTGTTGATCAGCCTGTAAGTGTAATTCAGCAAAACCACCACCTTGTTCCAGAGATTCCAGTGAATATATATCATATTGATATAATTTCTGCTCCAAATATTAATTTTAAATTATGTATTTCTTTAATGTACCAGATCAGGGTGATTTTAGCTTTTTGTAGATAGCATGGCTTGCAGGTGTCTTACAGCAAAATTAAACAAATGTATAAAAAAGTAACACATTTTAAAAACTTTAAGATGGAAAATGATATTAAAAGATGCCCAAGCCTTGCAAATGCCACTGAGTACTTTTCAATCACTTATTAAGAAGTGGATCATTTAGGCATCTCCTGATGCCAAGCACCAAGCTCAGGTAGACCAAGAAAGATTTCAGCAAAATCTGCTGGAGGAATTGTTCAGGATACAAAGAAAATCCCACAGGTAACCTCAGGAGAAATACTGGCTGCTTTGGAAAAAAAACTGTGTTGTTGTTTCAAGGAGCACAATACGACGATACTTGAACAAAAATGAGCTGCATGGTCAACTTGCCAGAAATTAGCCTTTACTGCTCTAATGCCACAGAAAAGCTCACATACAATATGCCTGACAATACCTTGATATGCCTCACAGCCTCTGGCATGCTGTAATTTGGAGTGACTAGACCAAAATGTTGAGTTTTATGAGTAATGAGTTTTATGGTCACAACCATAAGTGCTATGTTTGGAGAGGGGCCAACAAGGCCTATAGTGAACAGAATACCATCCCCACTGTCAAGCATGGTGGTGGCTCACTGATGTTTTCGGGATGTGTGAGCTCACAAGACACAGGGAATCTTGTGAAAATTAATGACACGATGAATGCAGCATGTTATCAGAAAATACTGGCTGAAAATGTGCATTATTTTCCACAAAATCTGTGCATGGGTCGCTCTTGGACTTTCCAGCATGACAGTGACCCTAAGCACAAGGCCAAGTTGACCCTCCAGTGGTAACAGCAGAAAAAGGTGAAGTTTCTGGAGTGTTCATCACAATCTCCTGAGCTTAATATCATCGAGCCACTCTGGGGAGGTCTCAAACCTGCGGTTCATGCTGGACGACTAAGGACTTGATACCACCTGCAAGATTTCACTGCCTCAATGATAATTTTTACTATTGCAAGACATTCTTAGAAAATTCAGTGCTCTCTGCAATTAACTAAAATGTGACAATTTCTTTACTTCATTACATTTCAGAACATTCTAGAACTCCTTTGGCAAGTTTCTTGGGAGGAGAAATAAAACAATCCATATTATGGTTATAAATGCAAATTAGCCTGTGCTCAGAGGATTTTTGTAAATATGATTTTTGAGTTGTGTTTAATCATTTGGAAAGCATTTGTACAGATAAGCAATCAAAAAAAATCGTGGAATCCTGTCTTTTATATTAATGATTTGTGTAAAGCTTAGCATTTGTGGTAATTTTGTCACAATGTTTTCATCCAATCAAGTTACTTCTTTCTCAATTTCTGTCTGCTTGTGTCTCACATACATATTGTACCACAAACCCAAAGTACACTCCCTTTGAAAACCCTTTAGAATACTCTGAAAACTCATGAGAATATTATCTTATATGAATAACTTTGTGCACTTTTTATTACCTTACAGCTGGTACTTTCTGAAATAGTCAAAGTCAGGGCTCAGAGATAGAGAAAGATTAGGAAGGAAACAAAAGAGAAAATTGACTTGGCTTGTACGAATGTTCCTGTTTGATCCCTTCCTCGCCTCAATCTCAGCCCCCTCCCTATTTGTCACTTCTTCAAAGAGCCAGGGAGACTTAAAGGTCAAGGCTGGATCAATGTTAGAACTTACAGTGCTCCTCCAAATAGGAATGGAGATTTTTAGGCCATTCGCTCACATACAGTCCATGCATGTACGTACTTGTATGCAACCATGTACACACACACACACCATCTCACTTGATGTCTTTGAGTGTCTCCTTGTTTTTACTTTGACTTGATTATAGTTGATCTGCCAACCTGGAAAATATACTTTAGATAAAGTGTTACTGCCACTTGCTGTGCTACATAAACGATACTATAGATGAATGTACCAGAAAATTGTATTGGGTAATATGTTACATTTTGAATTTTAAGAACATTTTCAATGGGTCAGTGGTTCAAATGGGCAAATATGCAAAAGCATAACTCAAAATAACTTCATAATCCACTCAATATAGTGCCCTCCAGAATTTTTGCCACCCTAAGTATACATAAGAATACTGTTTGAATAAATGTTGTTGTCTATCATCTTGATAGACTTGAAGAAATTGTTTCAATGTAACCTTTGAATGATTATTGTTCTAACAAAAAACATATTTGCTCTAATAAAAAATTATGTTTGTGACAATTATTGTTACCCTTTCATTTACCACCATCCTTTTGCCTAGATAACTATAATGCTTTTTGAGACCATTCCTCCCTACAGAAACTTTCCAGATACTTCAGTCATTGGTCCTCGCTTGTGGACTCTCATCAACTCACGCCACAGGTTTTCACTGATCCACACAAATAATGTAAAAGTGAAAAAATGTAATCTGGAAATTGTTAATTAATTGCAAATATAAGACATACATTTTTTTGCATAAGTTTTCACTATTTGCTATGACACAGGCAAATTAACTGTGGTGCGACCAGTTGTCTTTAGAGGTCAAGTAATTAGCTGAATGAAGTCCACCTGTGTGCACATGTGTTTCACATCAGAATCAGAAAAAGATGAATTGGCAAATTCCTTGTTTGTAAGTTTCACAACAATCAAGGAATTTGTTCTGGCTCATTGGTGTAACAATTTATGCAAAAGTAATAAGGGACATAAAAACAATACGATCAGTGGCGTAAGCATAAGTTGACTGAGAAGTAATACATTACTAAATAATATGTAAGTTGCATGATTTGTCCAGTAGAGTGTTGTGTGTATGTGGGAGGGGTTATAGATATGTCCAGTTGAGGGTTGTGTATGTATTTGGGGAGCGGGCTGTAGTCAGTTTGGTTCTGGGGGCATGTTCATGAGGCCTACTGCTGTCACATGATTTCAAGTTAAACAACTGACTCTGGGAGGTCCTAATGTTTGTACAAATCCCAACAAAAATAGTTAGAAGGAATATTCAAAACAATTGAGTTTCTTCAAAAGCAACAATCAGGAACAGGATATAAGAGTTCTTAAAGCATTACATATCACCCAGTGCTGAATAAAGTCCATTATTCTGAAATGGAGAGAATATGGCCCAATTCTTTAGTTTTTTGCGTGTAAGGTCAAGCTGTTAAACAACATTTATTTTGATAGGGTGCCAATAATTCCGGAGGGCGCTGTATCTATACTGTTATTAACATGTTGGGCTCAGCCAGAAATGTTCATTGTTGATGTCCTCTCTTTTCCCAGGTGACTGATGGGAGTCTGACAGTGCTGTTGGTCAGCCGTGAGGACCGAGGAGCGTACACTTGCCGAGCCCACAGCATCCAGGGGGAGGTGGTCCACACCACACGCCTGCTTGTCCAAGGTAGCTTTGCAGCAACTCAGCATCCGAGTTTCTGTCAGTGTTTGTATCTGTGTAGGTGTCGGGGTGTAGGTTCTTGGCTTAATCATTGGGCACGGGTATAGTTGACATGTAGCCTATGTGTGTCTTTATATTCATTTTCAGTGAGGTGTATGTGCAATTTGCAGGTGTACTAATGCTTTATTTCTACCAAATACGTTAATTCATTCATTAGTAAATTAGCTGTCCGATAAGTTTGCGTTGCAGGACTAGAGCCTCGATCACACCTGCAACAGTGTGTGATGGTACACCGCAAGTTCATTCATTTCTAATAGAATGATGAGCTAGCTGTGTGTCATTTCGTTGCAGAGGCAGTTGCAGGGTGTTCTGTTTGTTTAATGCGTTGGATTCATCAAACGTATGTATCAAGTTATATGCAGGGTCCCCTTGGCGGAAGTGGTACCAAAAGGTGAAATTTCAACTTCTGTTGTACCCATACCCCAATGATGCATGAATTAATGTTTGAGGCTTGACTCTGTAGGTGTGAACAAGGTGTAGGCTCCAGTGCGTTTGGTGTAGTGCCGGCTCTAGCCTTTGGGGTCTCTATGCGCTTATCATTTATGCCTAGAACCAGCCCTGACCACATGTGTTCTTTCACTCGTGTGTGTTTTTGCCGTATGAAACCGACATTGATAAAAGACATAATACAGATAGCTAGCACCTTAAAAGCGGTTTCTGCATTGAGCAAGAGAGGCAGTTTTCTGATTATTTGATCAATATTTAGGTAATACCAAAACAAAAAAACAAATTACAAAATTTCCAACAGACCGGGTATACAATACTATCACTGCTTTTCCGGTGTTCAGGCTGCCTGGCACCTTTAGGAACCTGCGGACAACCACTGCCTGACTAATGAGTAAGGACAGAACTCTACCCTGAAAACCAGGCCAGAATGGGTATTCCGAGTCTGATTTGAGGAGGCCATCGAGTTGATCCTGTACTTTGCTGCATTGATCCTTTCCTCAAAAGGAAAGGACCAGTCTCCAAGTGCCCTACCTCTGTGAAGCATCCCCATAGCATGATGCTCCCAGCACCATGCTTCACTGTAGCAATGGAATTAGCCAGGTTATGAGTGGAACCTTGTTGCATCAGATGTAGCACTTTTTTGATCATTTTCCTCATGCTCTGAAAGTCCCTCTGGTGGCATGGCATATGCCTTTTCCTCATGAGTGGCTCCAGTTTTGTAACTCTTCTTGATTGATGTAGTGCTGCAGAGATGTAGTGCTCCCATCTTGGCATATAAACGCTAGCACTGTTAGCTTGGCCATTTGTGTTCTTGGTCACAACCCTAATCAAGGCCCTTCTTTCCTAGTTCACCCAAATGGCCTGTTCGTTATAGGAAGAGACTTGGTGGTTCTAACTTTTTAATTCACAATAATGGAACCAACGGTGCTCCTGGGAACTTTATAGCCTAGAGCAATTTTTTTTAAAACTTTTTCCTATCAGCTTTACAGTTGTGCTCAAAGGTTTGCATACCTTTGGAGAATTGGTAAAATATGTATCATTTGTAAAGAAAACATGGGTGAGCAGGAAAAGCACATGTCTTCTATGTCTTATGGGATTCACATTCAACTGTAGGTCATAACAGAATGTCACAATCATAAAACAAAACAAAGAAACAACGAAAAAAAGTATTTTAAACGTGGTAAGAAATGAGAACCCTTAGTTCTTAGTACTGTGTATTGTCTCGTTTTGTCACGATGCGGTGGTGGTGTGGGGGAATCCAAAAAACATCAAATCCAAAAAGGGGAGATGGAGGCAGATGCAGGGGTTCAAGGGAGGACTTTAATGAAACTAAAAGGAAAACAAAACCGAGTGCCGTGCACTACAAAAACAACAAAAACTTAAACCAGGCAAAGGGAGCAGGAGCAGGAGCAGGAGCAGGAGCAGGAGCAGGAGCAGGAGCAGGAGCAGGAGCAGGAGCAGGAGCAGGAGCAGGAGCAGGAGCAGGAGCAGGAG